>JASDQU010239279.1:0-14869 GCA_032191745.1 Picea mariana
GGAGCATCTTGCAAGATATATGACAAAACCCCCAACAGAAAATTAATTTCTGAAATCCACATGATTGAGAATAGGATGTTTCCCCTTAAACTGAGAACTGCAAATCTGATTCAACCATATGCACAATGTGCATCCACCCTGAATGAAACAATGGTTTGGCATACAAGATTTGGACATCTACCCATTAAGAGTCTAAGTCTTATTTAGAAACACTCCATGGTCAAAGGTTTTCCCATCTTCAAAGAACAAAATTCGCCATGTGAGTCTTGCATTCTTGGAAAACATAAGAGAACTAGTTTTCCACAGTCATCCAATCAAGGCAAGCAACATCTCAAACTAGTTCACACTGACCTATGTGGACCAATGCAAGCAGAGTCAATAGGCGGTAGCTTTTATTTTCTAATGTTTATTGATGATTTTAGCAGGAAAATCTGGATCAATTTCTCAGACACAAGTTTGAAACTTTTGCAAAATTCAAAGAATTGAAGGCAAAAGCTGAAAAACAGAGTGGCAAATATATAAAAACACTTAGGTCCGATGCAGGAGGAGAATACAACTCTAATGAATTTGCAATTTTTTGCAAATCACAAGGCATTATCATGCAAACAACATCCAGGTATACTCCACAACAGAATGGAGTGGCTGAAAGGAAAAATCAAACAATAATGAATATGGAAAGAACACTTCTCAAAGAGAAAAGTTTGTCAAATATTTTTTGGGTTGAAGCAGTAGCATGCTCAGTTTATCTCTTGAATATATATCCAACCACAAATCTAAAGATGAAATTCCCTCAAGAAGCATGGAGTGGGACAAAGCTAAATGTTGCACATCTAAGGACATTCGGATGCATAGCATACACTGACATACCTTCCGAATTAAGGAAGAAACTGGACGATAGAAGTGAAAAATGTATCTTTACTGGATATAGTGAAACATCTAAAGCCTACAGGCTTTACAACGCAATCTCCAAGAAACTAATTCTCAGCAGAGATGTAAAATTTCTGGAGAATCAATTATGGAATGAATCAGAAAATCAACAACTAGACAGTCAAAATCCATTGCTGCCAAGTTCTAAAAACATAGAAAATTCGGGACAACAAATACCTCTACCTGTTCTTCCATGATTGCAGGTACAAAGACGATCTCAAAATTCTCAGGACAACTCAACTTCAAGTAGAGACTCATTCTCTGAAATTCAAAATCAGAGAACTCGAAGTTTGAGAGAAATCCATCAGCAGTTGGATGACTTTGAACAACACAACCTTTTTGCTTTAATATCATGTCAACCTACATCTTTTAAGGAAGCTGCTACGGAGCCACATTGGGTTCAAGCCATGAACAAAGAAATTGACTCCATTGAGAAGAACAAGACATGGGATCTTATTGATTTTCCAAGTCATAAGAAAAGTATTGGTGTCAAGTGGGTTTACAAAGCTAAACTCAATGAAAAAGGGAAGATCAAAAAACACAAGGCAAGACTTGTTGCCAAAGGATTCTCACAACAACCCGGTACTGACAATGGTGAAACTTTTTCTCCAATAGCANCAAGTTAGCCTTCCTAAATGGTTTCTTAGAAGAAGAAGTTTATGTCAATTAGCCACCTGGATTTGAAGTCCAAGAGCAACCAACCAAAGTATATCAGTTGAAGAAAGCCTTGTATGGCTTAAAGAAGGCTCCAAGAGCTTCGTACAACAAAATTGACACTTATCTCATCAAAAGTGGTTTCAGCAGAAGTCAAAATGAGCCAACTCTCTACACCAAAACTGATCAACACGGTAAAATTTTGATTGTATGTTTATATGTTGATGACATGATATATACTAGAAATCTTGAATTAACCAATTTTAAACATGCCATGCTATCTGAGTTTGAGATGACAGATCTTGGCATCATGAAATATTTTTTGGGGATAGAGGTTGATCAATCAACCAAAGGAATTTTTGTCTGTCAGAAAAAGTATGCAGAAGACATCATCAAAAGATTCTGCATGGAAGAATGCAATCCAGTAGAAACCCCTATACCCCTAGGCACAAAATTGAGCAAGAAATATGAAGGCCCTACAGTGGACCCTACCCTGTACAAAAGTTTAGTAGGCAGTTTGTTGTATCTTACAACAACTAGGCCTGATATTATGTATGCAGATAGTCTTGTTTCCAAATTCATGGAATTTCCCAAAGATTATCACTGGAAAATGGCGAAATGGATTCTGAGATATATTGTAGGAACTCTCAATTTTGGCTTATGGTACACTAAATCTGATAGTAATCAACTTTTTGGTTACACAGACAGTGATTTTGCAAGCAGCCTAGATGACAGAAAAAGCACTTCACGACATGCTTTTCACCTGGGCTCGAACCTGATTTCATCGGCATCAAAGAAGCATCCAATTGTATCAATATCTTCTACAGAGGCAGAGTATGTCGCTGCTACCTCAGCTTCTTGTCAAGCTGTGTGGATGAGAAGAATATTGAAAGATATGTCACATACAGAAAAGGATCCAACTCCTATTTTCTGTGACAATACTTCAGCAATAGCTCTATCCAAAAATCATGTGTTTCACAAGAAAAACAAACACATTGACACTCGCTTTCACTTCATCCGCGAGCTCATCAATAATGGTGACATTGCACTCCAATTATGTGGTTCATGAGATCAGCTCGCAAACATCTTCACAAAGCCACTGGGAAAATCAGTTTTTGATTTTCAGAGACAACACTTGGGCATAATCAGTGCTGATGTTTGTAACTGTTGATTTTAAGAGAGAGTGTTAAATATAATTTAACGTCAACAGGATAACTGTACACTGCTAGCTGTCCTGGCCAGCTGTACTTTCTTTTCTTGATTTGCTTGAGCCTATTTAGCTCAGCTATTTTCCCTTTTCTAAAACTTCTTCATATACTCGTTTTGTACTCTTCTTCTTACATTCCTAATATACTGAATAGTGTTTTTTGTTCTGATCTTTCTCTCTGCATTTCTTGCTTCACAGTTTATCAATTTGGATGATTACCAAGCACTACTTGAACTTCATTTTTAGGGATTACACATATCATATTAGGGGCAGGAACCTGATGCTATATTTTCCATGGGAGGTAGGAGTCTACTTCAACTTCATTATTAAGGATTACACATATCATATAAGTAGGCCAAGTTTCCATGCTATCACGGATTTCATCAACTATCCACCTGTTTCATTCTCTACATGCACATGATAGTGGAGGAGGCCATGGGTCCTAAAACGCAATGGGCAATGGAAGAAAATTTATCATAGATGCTGTTGCGAAAAGAAAACTCAATGAAGGCCAATTTATCATGGAGACTACTGCAAAAAGCATTTTGAATCCGCTCATGGAGAATTATGGAAATCCATTCCTGCTGCCCTCCTTCGCATGTCGTTGAATTGGAGGCCAAAGTTGGAAAACTCGATTGCATGTATTAATCGAATTCATTTTTCTCCCTACTCAAATTTGTGGAGGTCCCTTTCATTGGTATTATACTTTAGTTTTTCGAACTTCTGACATTTTTCATGTATGTGCTGACACGGTCGAAAGCTTTGTTGACAGGGCCAAAAGCTTAGTAATCTACTGGATTTTAAGGAGCGTTGTTCTTTTTTAGTGAATCTTTTGGCTGATAGCTTGGAAACATTCTTTTACATAGACCTATTTTAAAAATTCTTAATATTGTGTAGGATTTCATAGTGGAAGATCGGGAACTTCTGACATTTTGCTTGTATATGTTGACAGGGCCCAAAGCTTACTGATCTACAATGGATTTTAAGGAGCGTTGTTCTTTTTAGTGAATGGTGTGTTCTTTTTAGTGAATCGTTTAGCTGATAGCTTGGAAAGTGTCCTTTACATAAACCTATTTTAAAAATGGTTAAAATTGTGTAGGAGTTTAAGATTAGCATCGCAATTTCTCTTTCTTTCACGTGTGTATAGGAAACTTATAGATACTCCCACGAAGGCTGACTAATTTATTTTCTTTGAAACACTCACCAAGTCGGAATTTAGTGTTTAGCAGTTTAAAAAATACATAAGACACATTGACGGATGCTGGAAACTTCGAGATACTCACTTGCTGGGAGATGCCAAAAATGTGTAACGATAGTCTTCACATTCATAGGATTTACACTTAAAAAGGGCGGCCGGATTTAAAATAAGTTTACGTAGATCATAATAACATTAGTATTAAATGCATTGTTACATGTTGTATATTAATTATTATTTTTTAAGACTTATTGTAAGTTTTTTTTTTTTTTTGGGATGAAATTTGATCAAAATTTTCTCATAAATGGGAAGATGGATGGAAATGTAGATTTCGGTTGCTAAATTCGATCAGAAATTTGGAAAGATGGATAGAAAATTTATAATTAATACTTCGTGTTTCATAGTTAACATGCGTTTTCTTTCTCAGCTACCTTTATAACATATTTTTTTATAATGTTTCATTTGTAATTTATTAAGTTCCTAAAAAAATAATTATTGTAATTTAAATAATAAAATTATAAATTTCTTTCAATCCATGAAAAACATGAAATTTACTTTCCCTCAACTCATAACCATTCAATTTATAAAGCTAGTAAAAGAATCCTTGTAATTTTAGTAAGACCTTTCTTTTTCGTCTATGGATAACAATATCCAATAAATCAACAAATTGGATCTCATTGGCTTAGCTGAGGCAACACTAATCTTGATAACATTTGAGTCGGTTAAGGCACTGTTTACTTCTATATTTATGGTATTGAGTGGAAAAGATAGATCATAGTTATATTTTAATAGACTTATTTAAGTAAAGAGGATTGATCTGTTGGAGAAGGACATTAAATTTTATATCTATAGGCGTAAATGGAAATCATAAATAAAGGTTCATATTTTCTTTAACTTATGCAACTAAGGAGAATATATAGAATATATAGAGGAGAATATATATGTTATTGAAGGTCATTTAATTTTATCTCTCCACTAGTAAATATAAATGATGAATAATAATTATTATTTTAATTGACTTATGAACTAAGAAAGACCTGTAAAAGCATATTTAATCCAACAATATGAATTTATATTGATTTCAAATTATAATTGAAATTGAGCTATTAAGATAACCTTTACCCAACTTCCATACAAAACTTAGATTAAACATTATTAATACAGCATATTTAATCCAACAATATGAATTTATATTGATTTCAAATTGTAATTGAAATTGAGCTATTAAGATAACCTTTACCCAACTTCCATACGAAACTTAGATTAAACATTATTAATTTATATTAAGATTACGCTTATTAATATTATTATTACTAATTTATTAATAATAATATTAATAGATAATAATACCTTATTAAATTTATTAATAAAATATTAATAATATTTTATTAATATCATTCTCATAATTATAGTCATTAATAATTTTATTAATAAAATATTATTAATACTTTAATCTTACTATATATAATACATTTATATATAATAAGTAATAGTAATAAAAATAATTAACTTTATTATTGATTATTATTAAAATAAGTAATTAATTATATTATAAAAGAGTTTTTTAAGAGTATATACATGGGCTTTATATAATGATTATTAATTAATATTAATGTTTAATTATGTTAGCAATGATGTATTAATAATATATTAAGGTGAATGGTTATTAGAGTTTGGGTTATTAGAGTTAGTACACACATGTCCTTTATATAATGATTATTAATTAATATTAATACTTAATTATATTAGCAATAATGTATTAATAATATATTAAGGTAAATGGTTATTAGAGTTTCTGTTGTTAGGATTGTTAGAATTATTAAAGATAATTAATACAGTTATTATTATTAATAATTAATAATAATAACAACTATCAATATTATTAGTACTACTTTATTAATAACCATTAATACATATCAATACTTTATTAAATTTATTAATAAACTATTATTAATACTTTGTTGTTATTATACATGATATATTAATAATTAACAATTATTAAGTAATAATAATAATAATTAACTATACTATTAGTTATTACGAATATAAATAATTAGTTTTTTCTTTTTTTCCATTGAAAATTTCACATTATATTCATAAAAATATAATCTACTTAGAAAAGGAAATTGATACACCAAGAACAAACATGACCCTTTTATGGGAAAGCCCATATATAGGAGACACTCTTACTGCATAGAAGGTTCAAAACCTTTCAAAAATAACCTCATCGACAAAGCTACCGAGAGACTATTATCAAAATAAAAGACAAAAAATCTCCCTAACAAAGAGGGAATTGTAGCATCTACAAGCCCATAAAATTCTATGAAATCCGAAGAGGACTCACTAATGATCAATACATAATTAAGAAAAGTGTGGGGCCCTCATGACCTCCTTTCCATTGATCGTAAACGATTCTCCTTGAGAATATATAAAGATCCCTTTTAGATAGATTGTCAACTTCTTTGTTCTCTTCCCTGTATATATGTGCAAAAGAGATATATATGAACAAAGGGAGGAGTTCATAAATTCTTTCCTTCCATCCATCCAATGTTGCCACATTTAGAGATCCTTTCCAATTGAGCCAATCAATGACTATCTTTTAATCCCCCATAACATGTAAGTTAGGAACTGTAAGCCTTGAAGAAAGTGTCAAAGTAGCCCAAGATGCCATGAGTTCTTCCGTGAAGTTTGTTCCACTACCACAGTTTAAGGTCCATCTATACTCCTTGTGATCATATAGCTTTAAGACTCCGCCTACCCCATTAAACCAGGCAAGAACTTTATCTATAGGGAAAATTGTAGATATATGCCAAAGGGAAGAAACTTTTAGATTTTTCCCAAGATTTCCCATTTCTCCTAGAGCAAGATACACTATCCTCATAATAGAGGGATTCCCTGCCTCAAATATAGAATTATTTCTATCAAGCCAAAGGTACCAACAAATATAAGTAGGGAGATCTTTTAAATTATAATTCTGATTCCAGTTTTGGAAACATTCATTCACCGATATGACAGTCCAACCATACGTGAGATTTAGAGAATTTTTCACTTTCTCCCAAACTGATAGAGTAAAAGAGAAATTAACAAAAATATGTCTACATGATTCCCTCTTATTTTTTCACAGATAGCATAAACATGTCCCTTTCCACCCTCTTTTTTGCAAATTTTTCCAAGTTAAAATTTTATTTTCAGCTAAGAGAAAAACAAAAGGCTTTAACTTTAGTGGATAGTCCCATTTCCAGATTTTCCTCCTCCAACCCCCTGTTTTGAATCTCCATAATTTTTTTGATAAGGCTCCGTAAACATTCTTGACATAATTTTTTCTCGATAAATCACCACGTGTCCCAACAAATCACCATCTGTCCCAAAATTTGTCCTGAATATACATAATTAATTATACTATACAAATGGTGCTATAAGCATATGCATGTATATTATTCATAGATACCCTCTATACAATAATTATTAATTAATATTAATAATCAACCATGTTAACAATAATGTATTAATAATATACAAAGGTCAAATTGTTATTAGGGTTACTCGTATAAGACATCTATTTGTTTTAATGATTTGAAAATATGGTTTAATGAGTGTGGGGAATTTATTCCTTTTAGTATATGGGTTTTAATAAAAGTTCTATATGTGTGTGTCTATGTGGAATTTAATGAAAGTTTTTTATGGGTGGGAGACTTATTTAGAACAAGTAAAAATAATCATCTATAAAGTTAAAGATGATGTTTTATCGATGTCCTTAGAATAATTATGATTCTAATTTTCTTTCTATGTAATACATCACATCACTTCAAAGTTCCTATATTTGTGACAAATGAAACATTTTGTTATATTTTCTTAAAAAACATGGAGAAAAAATTATTTCCATAATGCGTGGAACATGAACCAACCTTGTCATGTCACAAACATAACCCAATGTTGTAATATGAAAAGAAAAGTTGAAAGTTGAAATATGAGGAACATAGTAATTTTGCAATGTGACCATCATAGCCCGACTGTCACAATGTGATGAACACAACCCCATCATAGCTTCGTCATCATCATAACATTTTGGCAAACATAGTAACATCACAATGTTATGAACCTAGCCCTATTTCCAGAATGTGACAAACATAGCTTCGACTTCGCAAAGTGATGAAAATTTATTATTGTCGTAATGTGATGTGACACAAATATCGTAACGTCATAATGTGAGAAACATTTTGAAATGTTGCAATATGAAAAACATATTCCTCCTCGCCACAATGTGACACAAATATCCTAACGTCATAATATGATAAATATTCTAAATGTCACAGTATGACAAACATAACCCTATTGTTCCAATGTGACATACAAAACTTAAATTCGCAATGTGACAAACATAGCCCAACATTGCAGTGAGGCGACCATTCTTTGACGTTGCAATGTGAAAAACATAACCCGCTATAAAAATGTGATAAACCTATTCTAATGCAATAGTGTGATAAGAAAAATGCTATGTTGCAATATGATGACCATAACCTTATGATGTGATGTGACGAACAAAACTTGTTGTCACAATCTAACAAAGAAAACCATATCAACATTGCAATGCGGCAATAAACCATGGCTAACCACAATAAACATGGCCCAACATGCTATCGATGTCGTAATGTGTCAAACATTTCCTAACATCACAATGTGACGAACATATGTGAACATCACAATGCTACGAACATTTCCCTATTGTGACAATTTAGCAAAATATCCCCATCGTCGCAATGAAACGAATATTTTGTATTGTCACTCTGTGAAGAATATAACATCATCAACCCAATGTGATTCACATAGCCTGCTCATCACAATTTGAGAGAAATAGCCTAACATCATAATGTGATAAACATTTTCAAATTTCGCAATGTAACAAACATAACCCATCATCGCAATGTTATGTACAAAACCTTATGTCGCAATGTGAAAAACATCTCCCAACATTTCAATGAGATGACCATTCCCTCACTTCCCAATGTGACAAATATAACCCACTGTCAAAATGTGACTAACCTATTCCAATGCCAGAATGTGACAAACAAAAATCGTACCTTTCCTTGTGATGACCAGAAACTTATGACGTCATGTTATGAACAAAACATGATGTCACAATTTAATGAAGAAATGTTGATCAACATTGGAATGCAATAGCACCTTATGATGTGATGTGACAAACAAAACTTGATGCCACAATCTAATGAAGAAAACATTATCAACATTGAAATGTGACAGTAAACCATGGTTAACCATAATCAACATGGTAAAACATGGTTAGTCATAATCAACATAGTCTCGACATCAAAATGTGTCAAACATTTCCTAACATCATAATGTGACGAACATATGTGAACATCACAATGTGACAAACATTTCACTATTGTCACAATTTAACAAAATAACCCCATCGTTGCATTGTAACAAACATTTTTTATTGTCGCTCTATGACGAATATAACCTCATCAACCCACTGTGATTAACATTGCCTTCTCATTGCAATGTGACAGAAATAAACTAACATCATAACGTGAGAAACATTTCCAAATGTCACAATGTGAAAAACATAACCCATTGTCGCAACGTTATGTACAAAACCTTATGCCGCAATGTGAAAAACATCTCCCAACATTGCAATGAGATGACCATTCATCGACGTCACAGTGTGAGAATATAAAACATGATGTTAGCCTCGGGCATGGTCAACCATAATAAACCTCTGTCAACCATAATCAACCGTAGTCATGGTCAACCATAGTCAACCATGGTCATCGTCAATTAATGTATTAAAGTATTAATACTTTAGTAATGTATTATTAATCTATTATTATTTTAATAGTGTATTTATTAATGTATTATCACTTTAATATTGTATTGTTAATGCATTTATTAAGGCATTAAATACATATTATATGTATGAAATTATATTTTTCTATTATTATTGCAATAATGTATTATTAATGTATCAATAGTTTAGCAATGTATTATTTAATTAAAAGAATACATTATAGTACACATTAATGTATTAATGTCATTCATAGATATGACCATGAGAAATCATGGTTATAATCAACCATAACGACCCTATAACCTCTTAAGAGTAAACACATGTTCTTAACCATTAGACCCACTCAAACTGTATAATTAATGTATCAAACAATTAATATGTTACTTTATACATTCATGTAATTGATACTTTTGTTTATACATTATATTAATACATTAATGATTGTACCAGTCACCAACCTTTAATGTATTAATACATTATGATTATGATTATATTAATACTTTAATATGTTACATTATATATTAATATAAAATAGTATTTTAATTTATATTTTAATAACAGATTATTAAATATATTTAGGTATTTAGGTTAAGTTCACTCTATTACTACATTATTAATGTATTACTTTATACTGTATGTAATGTATTACATTACATTATATACTAATGTAAATTAATACTTTATTTTATACAGTATCATTATATATTATATTAATATCTTAATATAATATATTTATTAATTTAATAATTAATTTACATTATTAGTATAATAATACCTTAGTATTTTATTAATTAATAATGTACTAATGTATAAATTAATCGATATATTAATATATCAAAAAAATACTATGTTACTTTATATATTATTGTAAATTAATACTTACTTTATACATTGTATTAATACATTTTTTATTGTAGTAATCAATTATCAATGTATACTTTGACGTATTAATAATTTAATATGTTACGTTATATATTAATACAAATCAATACTTTAATTTATATTTTAATAATGGATTATTAAATACATTAAGGTTAAGGTCATTGTATTACAACTTTATTAATGTATTAATATTTTAATAATATATTGTATTTATTGATGTATATGATGTATTATTAATATATTCAATTATTACATTGCATTATACACTAATGTAAATTAATACTTTATTTTATACATTGTTGTTATATATCGCATTAATATATTAATACACTATTAATGTATATATATTAATTTATTAATACAATATATTTATTAATTTAATAATTAATTTATATATTAATTATGTATTAATATATTAAAGATGCTTCTTAAAGTATGTCGATCATCAATTAGCAACAAACACTTTATAAAAGTGGTTGATATAAGTCGATCGAGGCCATTTATTCACCTTTCCAAACTAATGACATCGATTGGCTTATATCAACCACTTTTATAAAGTGGATCGAGGCCATTTATTCACCTTTCCAAACTAATGACATCAATTGGCTTATATCAACCACTTTTATAAAATGGTTGTTGCTAATATCTATTTATAGATGGATACCCAACATCGTAGCTAAGGTAGCTCCAATTCCAGTCCAATATTCATATGAAGTAAATGCAAATCTACTCCAAGCGCATATCAATTACTAGCAAAGGTGATGACAACACTTAAGGCATAGGTAGATGCATCACACCTCTGATCATGCGGGTGGGCACTATTTCCTGGAAACAAGTCACAGAAGGGATAGATTCAGCCAGAGGACGAATGGAGAACAGACTAAGACATCTTTTGGAACTCGCACATTGTTCGATCCAATCGAAGTGCCCTCGCTCATTGGTTAGGAACAAGTGAAAATTTTGGCTCATGGGGTTCGAATATTGGTTTTGTGATTACTTCTATTAACTTGTGAGGGAGAGCCCATGTTTACTTGGAGCTATTAACATGTTTCTAATTCCTGGTAACCCATTACTTAAGATGGGGCTACTCCAAGATGGATAAGAATATGAATCTAGGCGAGGTGATTGCTAGGATGAATTCCTTTTACTCTTATACTCATATTAGGCCCCTTGATGCCCTATGTGTAAAGGTATCTGCCTAAGAAAAAGACATAACGAATAGGAGGCTTACCAAATAGATCATAATTAAAATAATGAGGGTTATTATATGATTGAATCACTATCATGGGGTATCCAGCTCTGACGGAAAAAATATTCTATAAACATAGGCTTATGCTGGAACCAAGCTTCTTAGAAGTACGTGCTCTCACTCTGCCTTAGCAACTATTGCCCCAACAAGGTAAACTAACTCTGTTACTGCACCCATGTCTGGGCTAGGTTATGGCTCTCGAACTGGAAGGCATGTTGTGGGTAATGTATATGGAATTTCTTTAGCTGCCTCTAACTCTATTACTATGCAATATATGGCACGAGATCAACAACTGCTTTTGGTTCTTTCACTTGTGGTCATGAAGCTTCCTTAGCTCTTGTTGGTAGCTCAGATATTTTATACAATGTTGCTTGCTCCATATTTGGTAGTTCTTTCACTGGACCTAGTGCTGCCCCCTTCTTATGGATTTTCTATTGGCTCTGCTCCTGCTTCTTACCGTGGTTCTTTAACCATTATAGGGGATAGATTTTCTACTCATGCTTTAGGTTTCGTACTCTTTTCCTATGCGAGTGGATCAACTGGTTATGCTCAGACAACTGGATCAATATCAAAATGAAAAAAATCAACTGCTTCTTTAGGACCAACTGGATATACTATTGAATCAACAGGTTCTTAATAAAATACTTCATCAGTAGAAACCACTCGTGATGCTATTGGTGCTACTGAAGGCTCAAAAACTGCTTATGATCCTTACTTGAATACTACTTTTTCAGATGCTGTGTATTGGTCTCGGTCTACCGCTAGTGATGGATTGAATCAGTCAATGACATAAACCATAGACTATGCCCCTGCTTGCTCAGATCCTTTTGGGTCACCACGTACCCATATCAGTTACAGAGTCTAGTTCACGCCCTATTATTAGGTCGTTACTCAGAAAAATGTTTTTTCTTTGATTTCAATTGCTCTAAAAGGTTTCTCTTCATTCGTATCAACTTCGGTTGGCTCGGGAACTACTACCAATAGCTTCTTTGCTTGGTCTCCCAAAGTTATTGAAGAGAACATCATTCATGGTCATTCATATCCATGCCTCTCTTATATGAGGTCATGTCGGTCAAGGGCTTGCCTCATGTTCGAGATAAAAGGGTTGAAGTACTTGTCTCATGAACTGAAGGAACAACCAGTCATTTCAGGTGGTGGGGATTGCCTCATGAACACTATTCTTTATCGAAATCACCCGCCCCATTAATAGATCATAGTGGGAAAGGAAGTAACACCTTACCTCAGGCAGACAGGCAGCCATCACTAAGTATTGGAAAGGAAGTTATGAAAGCCATCGCTAAGTATTGTGAAGGAAGTTATCCATTTGTATAAGTGAATAAGGGAGATATAGCAACCAAAGGGAGATATAGAGAAAAAAAACAACATCAAAAGCATAGAGAGAGGAAATCTCAATTTTCATGACCTGAAACCTGAGCAAAGCTCAGTATTTTAGGGGGCAAGGTTATGACTTGAATAATATGGAAGTAAGTAAATAAGGATCGCCCGGGTCTTTAAGTAGCTCTGCTAATGAACTAATGACGTAACCATAAAAAACTCAATTAGAAAGTAGAGACCACCCTTTCGAACTAAAGATTTGAAAGTGAACCCATCGAGACTGACATTTTATATTACATTATTGGAAATTGATTAAGGAAATGATACGATTCATTTCTCCTCTCTACGTATAAATAAGAAAGAAACACTTCTCTTCTAAAGGTCGTCTATAAGTCCAGTAACCCGCACCACCTTACAATAATATTGAGGCCAGAGCCAAGCCAACGCCCAAGAAAAAAATAAGTAGTTCCAAGGCCAAGTTCGAAAAAAAAAAATGTAGAATGGGGAGCCACTAGACCAAATGGGAGCCGCTCGACCGGAGAGGAACTCCTTTCTTTAGGAAAAATTCATCGGTAGGGAGAGGAACTTGAAGCTTCTCATTCTTCTATCAGGAGACGGACAAAGTAGTTTGCTCCTTCTATATTACTTAAGCGACGACACAATAAAGGAAATCAACCTCAAAGAAGTTGAGTCGGACCAATGATGAAATAGCAGGCAGATAAGAACCAAAGAGCAACCATCAATTGGATGATAATATGGAAAATGAAATGGGTTGAGAAAATGATCATTGTGGGTAGTTATTTTGTTGTTGATTGTGAGTTTGTTAACTAGTGTTAGCCCCTCTTATCCCAGCGGGGGTTATTATAAGTAAGTATGCTTGGGTCGGGGTAAAGTACAACATAGTGGACAAATTCATTGCTTTCTGCGAACACGGCTGGGACAACGATGGGTTTTTTATCCTTGCAAGGGATGGAGCGAAAAAGTTATTGAGAATCCCATATAAGGTCACGGCGAGACTAGTCATTTATCATTACAATAGGTGTCAAGTGGAAGTGCAATGATGTATGCAGCTGAGGCATGCTAACAGACTGAGATATTTGAACCTAGTTCCTACAAGGCCCGATCGATATGATAGGGCACTAGCCATCTATTTGATTTGTTCGATTGTTTGAAAACATGAAACTATGAAACCAAAAGATCGACCCTATCTCTTTGTCGAATAGAAGGGCAGAGGAGGGTTCTCTACCTAGAAGGGACACCCCTTTGGCGTCCTTTTCAGAATAAGGGCCTCATAATCATTATCCAATGTGCCTTTCACGCATTTATGCCCTTCCTCATTCATGGTTTGATATTCTGGTGTCTTGAGCATAGAGTAACCACACCAGCCCATCTTGAACTTGGTAGTTAAACTCTACTATTAATCCAGATTTTATGAGCATAAATAAATGAATACATAAATGAATGGTGGCAGCTTATCTCTGAGAAGAGATGTGACAGATGGGCTAATTCGCCAAAAGATGATTACATTGAGGCTCTCGCGGCCTTTTTACAATAAACAGGAATGTCAAAAAGCCTAGATATCCAAAAACCTTACCATAGGAGGTGAAGCGC
>JASDQU010239281.1:0-16795 GCA_032191745.1 Picea mariana
TATAAATTTAATTTAATTTTATTTTAAGGAACAAATTTAAATATTATAAATTTAAATATGATCGTTAGAAATAATTAATATTATTGTATCCTAACAAAGTTATGTGTAAAATAAATTTAAATTTATTTTAAGGAACAAATTTAAATGGCATAAATTTAAATATGATCGGGTTAAAAATAATTAATATTCTTGTATATTAACAAAGTTATCAATCGGCTGTTAGAATTAATTAATATTATTGTATATTAACAATGTTATCAATCCGCTATTATAAATTAAATTTAAATTTATTTTAAGGAATAGTAAAAAATATATATATATATTTTTTTAATATTTAGATAATTAAAAATTAAATATATTTTAATAATTGAAAATAAATGCAAAGAGAGCAGTTAGGTACTCTGCATTTCAGGAGATATTGTCATTTTAAAGTTATGTTAGATAAGGTTGTATTAAAAAAATTAAAGTCCACTTAATTAAAAAATAACAATAATAAAAATAAAATCTAAAACAATTGATTTCTTAAAAAAAAACATATATTCTTAATTATTAAGCATATTTATAATAGTTTAGTTTGAGTGATTGAAAAATTTATTATTAACTTTTAAAACAAAAAAATATATTTTATATTACAATATTAAAATGCAATGTTGAATGAATTATAACATCTATCTTAATTAATATCTAATTATATAATAATAATATAAATTTATTTTAATTAAAAATACTTTAAATATAAAAATATATATCTTAATTAATTTCAATCCTTCCCCATACTTGGCTAAATCTATACCGATAAAATATACAAATATAATAAAACCATCTAAAAATTTTAATCTCATATGTATAACAACGACGACACGCAAGAATTTCATAACACCTACACCGATATTATATATTATAGATAATAAATCATAAATAACAAATATTGCAATGAAAACGATATCACAAGTTAGTATTAAATTGACAATGGACACATTTAATAGTTTTTTAGTAGATTTTTAATGGTTAATCAGTTTTGTATNCTTAATCTTCCTGATAAATCAATGGTTATGAACAACTAACTTCCTCACTATTATAAAGGCATCAGTTTACATGTTTATTTTTTTACTATTATTTAATAGTAGCTATTTTACTTTATGATAGCTAACTGATTGTCAAGTCTGAATGATTTACAAAAATTAAAGTTTTGTTACAAAGTGAGTAGAGAAATGCTGCAAAGTTTTGTTACAAACTGAGTGGAGAAATACCATATGCAGCTGTGAGTTTCATTTTATGGCCACGTTTCATTTTCATTTTCTGTTTCATTTTCATTTTCTAGACTAGCAAAAACCATTTTGCGTTTAACAGCCACGAGTTTGCCGCTATGATATTATTTACAAAATATTCCAAATTGGCAAACCAGATGAAACTTGATATTATCCTGTAAATTCTTAATTGAACTGAGTGAATCCATTCTTAGGGGAATGTCTTTGATATTATTCTGTAAATTCTTAATTATGAAACTTGATATTATCCTGTAAATTCTTAATTGAACTGAGTGAATCCATTCTTAGGGGAATGTCTTTGATATTATTCTGTAAAATCTTAATTGAACTGAGTGAATCCATTCTTAGGGGAATGTTTTCGCTGAAGAGAAAAGCATGCGTTGTAAATTCTTATTTGAACTGAGTCAAACCATTCTCAGGGGAATGTTTTCGCTGAAGAGAAAAGCCTGCGTTTTGGAGTTTTTTTTAAATCCAACTCACGAACGCAGGATTTCCTCTTCAGTATAAACAAAACGCAGCTTTTTTTAAACCAAACTCACGAACGCAGGTTTTCCTCTTCGGTATAAACAAAAAACACTTCAGCATAAACAAAAGAACACTGATTGTATTAATAAAGGACGATGACTTTAAATTTTGAACCATGATTCTCATCACCTAATAACAAAATTAATAAACCCAGTGTTAACAGCATAATACGCAATCACACATACATATTCTATTAACCCAGCTTAAAATTCGCTATAAAACATCAAAGATTACATAGATGCAGCTCCATTATTTAAAAATTCCAATTACTAAAGCCGCGTACACGTCCATACATTTAGATTACATACTATTTATTTATCTGTGGAGGAATCTCAGCTGGGACCAGTCCAATAACTTGCGTAAGTAGGCAAGCAGGGAAACCGCTCATTCATTTCTTCAGGGTAAAGTGTAGGCTGTCAACAACAAGCAACAGCTTTTTTTCAGCATTGTTTAATATCAAGATGAAGAGGAGAATATAAATCTAGTTTGACACATGTAAGATAAATCTTGTTTGATCTTACCTCCGCACTTGTAACCAACGGGCCTGTCAGAGATTTGGCAGCGCATGGGAATGGTCATGGCTATGGCGGGATCGATCCCTACAGCTTTCGCTGTTTTTGAGAGCATGACGGCGCAGAGGCAAGCGGGATCGTTCGTATACTTGTGGACGGCGTTGCAGCAGCCGGCTGAGACGGGAGCGTTTGCATTCTGAGCGGCCTGGATGCACGGTGCCATCTTCCATGCCTCCGACTCCGCTACACATTGACCTGCTGCATTTGCTCTGTGTTTTGCTGTCAAAACAGCAGCCACAATGAAGAGAAAGGAAAACATCTTTGTGAAAGAGAAGGCCATTGATTGTTATGGAAGTCTGCTCACAACTACAAAGTTAAAACTATGAGTATAGAGTGGGAGAGAGGGAGTGAATATATAGTTGTTTCTCGGAAATATGATCAATCGCAAGCTAGCAGCTGCAGTTCCACTGATTAATTAATTGGTTCATGTATATCTTCGCCTGTGATTTCAAAGGCCGATGGAGTGCGCACTTTCAGCAAAAATAATATATAGTATTGGAAGTGGATTTACTTTATCGGTGTCGGAGTCCTCTGTTAATCATGGCATCAAAACCGGGCACTATCAATGACAAAGACGGGCTTGCCTATGCATTTCATGGCTTTACCTGGACCGAATGCCCATGGCCTTCCGAATGGTTGATACTCTTAACAAAGTTAAGAATGGGCCCAACAAAGTGAGAAGCTTTTAAATTCACAAAAACCATATTAATTGTCAATTTAGGGTAGGTTTTCATCATCGCTTATTGCTTAGGAGTGAAAACCTGGATGGAAAATTATAAACAGAAATTAGAAAATCACTGTATTACTTTTTCTAAAGAAANTGTGTACTTATTTTATAAACCAAAAAACGAGTTGTACGTGATCTTACATCGTGTGTGTTTTTAATGAACCAGGGCTGGGATGCTGCATATACTGCCTCCCCATAATATTTATATGTAGTTAATAACTATCTAGAGATGACTGCATTATCGTTGAAGCCAAAAATAGCTTACAAAACCTTATTCTTATGAAATTTATTACGTTAGCAAAATTAATTATTAATATTTTTGTTTTTATTATAATTAATATTAATTATTAATATCATTTTTTTTTAGAATTATAATTGGTTATTAATACTAATATTTTTATAATCAATAATCTATTATTAATATTAGTTAGATCAATATTGAAACCCAATAATCTATTATTAATATTAGTTAGATCAATATTGAAACCCAATGTATGCATGAAACTTTTAAGTTGAAACCCAATGTTGGACAATATTTATTCTTGTTGCTTTCTATCTGCATCACCACTAGAGATTTTGGCCATTAAGGCATTCACGTTTTGGCAGAATCTTTACAAATGACACATTTTAGTCTCATAATATTTATTCTTATTCATTGTGTGGCAATAGATGATGTAATGCCATGATTATAAATAAGGTTAACAACACACGTAGATTCTTACAAATAAACCATGGCATGATTACAAGCAAGGTTAACAATGCACACAAGTGGATTCCTACAAACAAATAAGACGGATTGTTTCCACATTTTCCTTAAAATGTAGACTACATAAGCTTGATTCGAAAATTTGGTTCAAAATAAAGTTCAAAATGCCACATACAAACTAATTCTTGAACAACAAACTGATTTGTGTGTCGTATGCAGTTGATTCCTTCGGTCCAATCTGGAAGAAGAGATTCTTTGTCTCCCTCCAAAACCTCTACCTACATCCTCATGAAGGAATGGACTGAATAATCCTCCCGGCACTATCATAGCTATGCAAGTCGTTCCTTGCCATGTACATGGTTAGAAGCATTACAACTGAAGATATTGTTGGTGTAGGTGCTCCTGCAACCTTGTTGGTTTTTAACAATGAGAAGGGATTTCAAAAACATAATATCGACTCTATATGCAGCGTGGGATGATCCATCAAAACGAATAAGAGGGAAGGTGCTTATATTGGAGAAAAAGGTATAAAATCTGAGTGTTTGTCACTATGTTCCTACAATCAAATAGGCATATGCCTTTTTCCCTAAATTAGATATCAGTGCAATTATACGAGTGTCTGGTTATTTTTCTTCGTTTTAAATGGAAAATTTATTTTTTTCGTTTTAGGTAACATATTTAAGAGTGTTTTCTTAGTCACAAGCCAACCTTGCATTTTCATCAGTGAATATAAGAGAATATTCAACCAACTCCCTGCCCCTGATGTTAAGATAGAATATATTAACCCCGAATGGATAGAAGATAAGCCATGCAGTGCACAACTCGAAGAAATTTATGCATGCCAACTTCCCAATATTGTTATAGTTCTACCCATACATCCTGAGAAGGTTGAAGATGTAAAGAAACCACTCTCAAGTATTCATCATGAAGTTATTTTGTTCAGGTCTAAGATAAAGAAACTCTCAGTTCGTGAGATGGAAGATACTGATCTTAACAGAATTTATACAATATTTGTTTTATGAGAAGCTAACATTCGAAATTCTTGGAGCAATGACAATGAATCCTTCATTCTGCATTTGTTAGTTGAAATCAACTTTCAACGAAACAATACAGTTATTACATGTGGAGGAAATGGTTTCGTGTGCAAAATGATTGTAGGTTTGAGCAACGGAAAGATGTTTCACTATGGGCTATAACATTAGCTTTTTCAATGTGAGAACACTTTACAGGAGGAAATATGGTCGTTGCATGTATTTACTTTTTTTTCCCAACAGAAATGGTAACTGGATTTCCATTTATTATACAAGCATATTTCTTACTAGTTTCATCAAGAGAGCACATCATTTTCAATAAAAAATGGAACCAGGGAATCCTTAATTGTATTCCATTAGCTTTTTGTTTAGCATTTCGTACTCCAATAAGTGTTAATTTGCCTCTATTATCGAAAACTTCGGTTTTAAGGTGCCTTCTCTATACTCTTCCTCGTCATCCAAAACTGACACAAGATAGAGATGATAGAAAACTTCGGTTTTAAGGTGCCTTCTCTATAATCTTCTTGGTCATCCACAACTGACACAAGATAGAGATGCCATTCAGGAACAACTCAAATTCGAGGAAGTCGTTTTATGTGACATCAGCTTTGGGGGAAAAAATATTTGTAAGCCAACAAAATCTCGAACAATACTCCCATCTTTTAGACACATTCTAAAGCGACCGTAACCATCTTTTTCTGGTAACATACACATAGTCCATTATATTATGATTGATATTATCTCTCTATTCCGTCATCTGGTTGGTTGAAAGGCTTGCCTGAATATTTGTATGTTGAACTTCTTTGTTTTATTGTTGAAAGTTGGAAGGGAATATTAAGAACCAAGTATAAAAATAGCATAAAAACCTCAAAACAAGTACTCAACGCCTTGAAAAATAGAGAAATTCAGATAATAAGCCTATTTGAGGGAGAAACCTCCTTATACATCATATGAATTCACAATTACTAGATGATTCAAAATGAAAATGTCTCCTTTGTATATATAGGATACTAGGAGGTACAATTACAACTAATGGACCCAAGACGACATAAATAAAGAAACAATACTAATGTAATATGCCCCAATTAAGGGGTAATGTGCCACGAATTAGGTCTTAACATGCCACTCTCATTTAGACAAGTGTTGTCCTCAACACTTGAGTAGTTCTAGATGCTTCTGTATAAAATACTCATCTTCCCACGTGGAATCTTCAGCAGGTAGTTTCTTCCGCTTAATGAGATACTCTTAAATTAATTTATTCATCAGCTCGTGAATTCTTGTGTTAGTGATAGCTTCAGTATCCAATATGATTTTTCCTTCGTTGTCAAGTTCTGGAAATATAGTTTGAACTGGGATCTTATTACCTATAACCTTCTTTAAGAATGAAACATGGAAAACAAGGTGTAGTCACAAAGATTAGTTTCAATTTGTATGCCATAGTACCAATCTTTTGCAACAACTTATAAGGGCCATAACACTTCAGTGATAATTTATTATCCTTCTTAGCTTGTTTGAGGGGAATCTATTTGTATGGCTGTCGTCTTAAAAATACCTAATCACCTACTTCAAAACTTCTTTCACTACGATGTTGATCTGCTTGCTATTTCATGCAATTTTGTGTCATGGTCAGCTTGTCCTTTAAGAGTTGGAGAACTTTTTGTTGATGCTAAATGTAATCTTCCACTGCTTGAACCTTAGATTTTTCTTTTAGAGAAGAAGTGATGGATGTTGGGTGATATCCATAAAGTGCCATAAATGGTGTCATTTTAGTTGTAGCATGAAAGGAAGTGTTATACCACCATTCTACCAAAGGTACCCACTTGAACCATTGTGTTTGTTTATCAGAGACAAAGAAACGAAGGCATCATTTTAGACATTTTTTCACTATCTCAGTTTTTCCATTGGATTGAGGATGATAAGATGAGATTTGAGCCAATTGCGTACCCAAACAAGAAAATAATTATATCCAAAAATGTCGAGTGAATATGGGATCTTTATCACTTACAATAATCTTTGGGCTTCCATGTAGCTTTTGAATTGTCTCCATGAATGCGGTAGCAACTATACTAGATTTGATAGAATGAGAGAGTGCACAAAAGTGTGTGTACTTGGTAAGTATATCAACAATCACCATCATGGCACTCTTTCCTTCATACTTTGGTAACCTTGTGATGAAATCCATGGAAAACACCTCCCAATGTTGAGTTGGAATGGCTAATAGTTGTAAAATATCTAGGGTCTTAATTGTTTCCACCTTATTTGGTTCAAAAACCAAACATTCTGCCACAAACCTTTGAACATCAGTTTTAAGGCCATCCCCAAAAAATTTCCTCTTGTCCCACTGATAGGTTTTCAAAAATCATGAATGTCCTCCTACCAGATAGGTGTGCAATTCCAAAAGTACCTTTTTCTTGAACTTAGATTTCTTACATAAATATAACTTATCTTTGTACCATAGTAAATCATTTTTCCATGTAAATGTATCGGATGCACTAGAATCTTCCTGCAACCTTTGAATGGGAATCCACAATTCTTCATCATTTTTCCATTCATCCATTGCTTCTGTTATCCAATTAGGTTGGATAATAGAGATAGCACAAATAAATTCCTCAACATCTTCATTCTAATATGATGATACCTCGAACGCAGATCCAACTTTGTGAAGTATATTACTCCATGTATTTCATCTAACAATTCATCAATGACGGGAATGGAAAAAATATTGTTAATGGTGATCTTGTTGAGCACTCTATAATATGGATACATATGCCATGTTCCCTCTTTATTTAGTACCATTACCACCATTGTAGAGTAAGAACTTTGGCTACGTCTAATAATTCCATCCTCTAAAATTTATTCAACCATACGCTCAATTTCACTCTTCTAGGCATAAGGGTATTTGTAAGTCCTGATGTTAGGAGGATCACTCCCAAGAATTAAGTGAATAGCATGATCATGATTGTGAGTGGGTGGAATACCTATGGGAATATCTTCAAATACTTTGGATTGTTTAAAATCCTTGCACCGGTTATTGGGAGACGACTCGATCGTATTCCACCTCTACCAGAGTAACACACCTCCTCGACCATCACACTAGAGCATATCTCCATCACTACCTTGGACATTTCTTATGGAGCGATCAAGCCAAGTGGAAATGGAACCTAACCAGTTTTCCAGAAGGGCTTAAGAGAGAAACTTTTAATATTACCGTATTGAGCCATGTGATATTCGGGAAGTGACCAAACCCTCACAGGACACGAAAGTAGGTGATATGTTCGGGTGGGTCTCGAGGTAGGTGTTCATTAAGGAGAGGGACAGAGGTATCAATGCACCCTGATAGTTACTACACCGGTCCTCGCACCGAGTAAATGCAATGGGAAAGGATGTCATAACATCTACTCTGTAACTGATGAAGAGAAAGAGACTACCCTTGTATACTCAACGTGTTAGTGGACCCAGGGATAGGAATGTACACTTTTTACCTTATGGGCATATCTTAGTTTCAGGCCTCGATACACATCCTAGCATGATTGGACTAATGTTTCCATATCGAGAGACCCTTAGTCATTTATGGCAAATACGTTTTTCCTACTTGTACCTTAGCATTGAATTGATTGCTGATCAGGAGGCCATGAACTTGGATTTTCCTTTACATCAAAACTATTGGTATCTCGGATCATATATAATTGTATAAGGGATCTTTCAACAATATGCTCACGATATTTCTAAACATATGTAACACTTTATATATCGAAGATTTAATCGATAGGAAATCTATGTACATAGGTATATAGATATAGTGAATATGCACATACACATTAGTGTTAAAGAAAGGGATAAGGGTTGAATGAGTAATTAGAATTAACACTCGTCAATGTTAAAGTATCGTTAAAAAGAAAAGAATAGGGGGATTAGTATTAGTACTCGTCAATATTAAGTATAGTCAGAAATGTGGATATGCCAGGAAAGATAATGACGCCCTAGAGGCTCTTATGAATTGATTGGCACTTCAATAAAAATAGGTTCTCAAGATTACACCTCAACATCTGTGAACCTCCAGTGAAGAAGGTTATGTTAGTTAGGTTAATTTGTAAAGTAGGAAATGAATGTTCCCTGAGAAAAAAAGAAAAAAACAAAAAATTATGTAAATTTTGGGGTACATTACATATGGTATCAAAGCCACAGGCTACAACACTTGGACCTTTATTAGGGCCATATGATTTATTTAAATGTATAATTTTGTTTTTATAAAGCTAATAAAAACCTTTATTGTTACAAACAGAAAACCCTTTTCTGTTTTGTGTGTTAATCATGGTAGCAGTAAATGACGACGGGGAAATCAGAATCGATGGGAATCCTGACCAAAGATCTCCTGAAAATCAAACATAGAATAGTGACTGAAGTTCTGGAAACAATGAGGAATCTCATCGTCGAACTGCAGGTTTTCAAAGATGACAATGAAAAACTAAAGAAAGATCAGCAGGAACAACAAGCAATAAATGAAGTCCTGCTGCGTAGCATAGTGACCAAGAAAATCCCAAAGGATGATAATAACGATGAAGAAGTCAGCAAGAGAGGTTCCAAGAACTCAGAACCGGAAATAGAAAAAGGAGACAATTTGTCTGAAGGTACACCTTCAGCTGAGGACAAAACCAAAACAGACAGAAAGAGAAAACAAGTAGACCACCTTGAAGGAGAATTCAAAAAAATTAAACCAGATATCTTTGATGGAGAATCTAGAATAAGAGAAGAAGCAGAGGCATGGTTATTGGACATCAAAAAATACTTCTAGATATATAACTATTCCAGCAATATGAAGGTCAGAATGGCCATATACAATCTGAAAGGAAAGGCCAGCATTTGGTGGCAAGACCTGAAATTGGCCAAGGGCCTAAAGGAGAAACATATGGAATGGTCTGACTTTAAGAAATATTTCAAGAAACAGTACCTATCTGAAAGCTACTATGAAAGGAAAACAAAAGAATTTTACGAACTAAGACTTGGACAGATGACAATGGAAGACCTTATAAATAAATTCCTGGAATTATTAAGGTTTGTACCTTACATCCGAGAGGATAAGGTAAGAATCCAATGGTTCTTAAGTTATTTACCGCAGTCCTATAGGGACAGAATTGAGTTTGACAACCCCAAATCATTGAGTGAAGTATTCAGGAAAGCACGAATGTGCTACAATCAATACAAACAGAGGGCAGAGTTTCCCAAAGCCTGGAAGGATAAGAAACAAGATCAAATGAATTAGTGAAAGAAGGGATACCAGCCAACTCCTTATCGTAATGCATCAAAAAGATTTCTGAGAAAGGATTTTCACTCCAACCATCTAAATACGCAAGGCAACGGTAAACCAGTAAATCTGGGAATGAAGAAGTTTGGGGACAGCCCCCATGAACCACTAAAGTGTTGGGAATGTGGAGAACCTCATCTAAGGAGGAATTGTCCACGTTTAAATTCAGCAAACAGAATTGATTTTCATAATTTTCAGGAAGCCTCGATGGTGGGAGACGTGGGCAGAAGCCTGCATTGGATAAATGCATCCATAAATGAGCAACAAGATGACCACCAATCCTCTGTGGTAGAAATCGAAGGTAAAATAAAAAACACTCGAATTTCTGTTTTAATTGACCCTGGAGCTACATTAAGTTATATTACTCCTGATGTAGTAGAGTCAAATAAACTTAAGAAACTGAAGCACACAAAATCATGGCTGGTACAACTAGAAATAGGAACAAAAAGGAAATTAGTTGACTTTATTTCTGATTTCGAGTTCATCTTAGATGGGCAAAACATAAGAACGAATCTGAACATCCTACCACTAGGATCTTATGATATGATTATCGGAATGGATTGGTTGGAAAAGCACAAAGTGGTACTAGATTTATTTACAAAGACACTTAACTATAAAGACGATGTTGGCACTACTAGGACAGCCCAAGGTATACCAAAACCTATATCAGTTAGACAAGTTTTAGCAATGCAACACAAGAAATGTATGAGAAAGGAATGTCAAGTTTATGCCATCCAAATAATGAATCTGTCAAAAAAGATAGATAAGCCAGAGTTAGAAGATTTTGTTGTCCTACACGAATTCAGAGACATGTTTGTGGATGAGATACAAGAATTACCCCCTAGGAGGGAAATAGACTTCTCCATAGATCTGCTACCTGTTTCAGCCCCTATCTCAAAAGCACCTTACCAAATGAGTCTACCATAATTGACAAAATTAAAAATACAATTACAGGAATTGTTGGACAAAGAGTATATCAGACCGAGTGTTTCACCATGGGGGCCACTAGTCCTCTTTGTGAAAAAGAAAGACGGTACAATAAGGCTTTGTATCGATTATAGACAATGGAATAAAATGACTATTAAGAATAAGTACCCCTTACCTAGGATAAATGACCTGTTCGATCAAGTAGGAGGGGCCAAGATCTTTTCGAAATTGGATTTACTATCCGGTTATCATCAGGTTAGAATAAAGGATGAGGATATAAGAAAAAAAAAAATTGAAAAAGATATGGACACTACAAATTCATAGTCATACCCTTTGGACTCACTAATGCACCAACCACATTTATGTGCCTGATGAACAGTATTTTCAGTCAGTGCTTGGACAAGTTCATACTAGTATTTATCAATGATATTCTGGTCTATTCTAAAACAGAGGAAGAACACAAAGAACACTTAAGAATAGTTCTGCAAACGTTGAGGAAACACAAACTTTACACCAAATTTTATAAGTGTGACGTTTATGAAAAGAAAATACAATATCTCGAACAAGTAATTTCAGCAAAAGGCATTGCCATAGACCCTGAGAAAGTAAAAGCCATCACAAAGTGGTCGATACCTAAGGATGTGGCGGATATCTGATCGTTCATGGGAATCACCGGATACTATCGTAGATTTATAGAGAGGTTTTCCAAGATAGCCTACCCTATCATGTCATTACAAAAGAAAGGGACCAATTTTAACTACTCACAGAGGTGTCAATACAGTTTTAACAAACTGAAAGAATTATTGAAAATGGCACTGGTATTGAAGGTAGGAAACCCAGACAAAGACTTTACCGTATGTGTTGATGAAAGTAAAGAAGGACGCGGGGGTTTCCTAACAAAAGAAGGACACGTAATTTGTTATGAGTCCCGAAAATTAAAAGAACATGAGCGAAATTATGTTACTCGTGACTTAGAATTGGCATCGGTAATACACGCCTTAAAAATGTGGCAAAACTACATAATGGGTAGAAAATTTCTACTATTAACAAATAATAGTGGTGTGAAATATTTGTTTAGTCAACCAGATCTTAATGCAAGACAAGCAAGGTGGTTTGCCTTCTTGAGCGAATTTGACTTCGAGGTCAGACATATCAAGGGTAAAGAAAATAAGGTAGCAGACACTTTAAGCAGAAGAGTCCATGGGTTATGTGAGATAAATATCAGCAGGGTGGAAAGTGAACTGGAACAAAGAATAAGGACGACAGGTATTAATGACAAAAATTACACTAAGATAATGGCATAATTACAAAACAACACCGCAAACTCAGATAAACCAGATCTGAGTATCGACAAGAAGGGACTACTATGAATTAAAAACAAACATTACATGCCAAATGCAACAGTGTTAAAGTTAATAATCTTGGACAAAGTGCATAAGAAACCGTATTCTGGCCATCCAAGATACCAGAAAATGATTACATCACTTAGAAAACTATTTTTCTGTCCTATTATGAAGGGCGAAACAATAGAATGCTTGGCTAGGTGCCAATATTGTCAGCAGGTTAAGGCCGAACACTAGGATCCAACCAGCCTATTGCAGCCTTTACCAGTGCCAGAATGGAAATGGGAGACCATATCACTGGACTTTATAACAGGTTTGCCCAAAACTCAGAGACAAAATGACTCTATTATGGTTTTAATCAATAAACTCAATAAGTGTGCACACTTTATTTCTGTGAAATCTACTTTTAAAGCTATAAACATCGCTGAAATATTTATGAAGGAAATTTTTAGACTGCATGGTATTTCTAAATTGGTGATCTCAGATAGAGATGTAAAATTTTAGTCCACTTTTTGGAAAGAATTGTTTGCAGGGCTAAATACTAATTTGAATTTCAGCACAAGTTACCATCCACAAACGGATGGACATACCGAATGAACAAATCCAGTCGTAGAAGATATTATTTGTATGTACGTAAGAACAAAACCAAGTGGGTGGGAAGACTACATGTACTTGGTATAATTCACATATAACAATGGGTACCAAACTTCGGCTAAATTGAGCCCCTTCGAGGTATTGTACGACATAAAGTGTACGACACCAATTAGCTGGGACGACCCAATTGACAGATTCATGATTGGACCAGAAATGCTCCAAGAAATGGAAAGTACAGTAAGAAAGGTGCAACATAACTTAGAAGAGGCACAGGACAGACAGAAAAGTTATGCGGACCAAAAAATAAGACACCTGGAATTTCAAGTGGGAGATCATGTTTACTTAAAAGTCAAAGCCTGAAAGAGTTCACTAAAACTCAAGAACTGTTCCAAATTGGCACCCAGGTTTTGTGGGCCCTTTGATATACTAGCTCGAATTGGACCCGTAGCATACCAACTTGAACTTCTAGCTAATCTAAGAATTCACAATGTATTTCATGTTTCCTTGTTGAAAAAGTATGTCCATGACCCTACTCATATGATTGATTGGAACTTGTTGCAGGTGGAACCAGAAGGCGAGTTCTAGGAGGAACCCCTACACATTCTGGACCAGAGAGAAATAACACTTCGGAACAGAGCCGTCACTCAGGTAAAGGTGCAATGGAACCACTTTAGCCCCGAGGAGGCCACTTGGGAGTTGGAGGGAGATTTGTAGAAATCTCATCCAATCCTATTCCAAGAAAGGAACGAATGCTGAGGACAATGTTTTATTGAAGGGGGAAAGGATGTGACATCCCCAAAATTAATGTAATTTCAAAATTCAAAAAAAAATTGTTAGAAAACTATTATGTTTTTGGTAAATTCGAATTTGAAATTTTTTTTCCGTATAGGACAATTCCAAATTTCGAATTTGGTAAATTGTAAATAAATTATGTTGACTGTTGCGCTGAAATTGTGATTGGACCCAACTAACTATTTGATTTCGACACTTGTATGAAAACATAATATTTTATATTTATTGCAGGGGGACAAATGGAACAACCATGTTAAAATCAAGCTGACCATGACTCCATGAGTGGGGAATATGTTGGAACTACCTCTGGGCTGATTGTTACAAGTGGAAAATCAGGGATTTGGCCAATGGCAACCCCTGAAAATCAGGGATTTAGAAATCTACGAAAATTCCCAAGGGAGGGAAAAAAGACCTACGCAAAAAGGACTTGTATTGATAAATAACATATGTGAGGAGGAAGGATGCTGCAAAGTATGCACAGGAAAAAAGAATTGGACTCTTACTGTTATGAACACTAAATTTTGAGTGTGAGGCAAGAAGAAGTTGTTGAGACAAAAGACTGTTGCTGAGGAGGAGTTATAGAATTCACCCTCATGGATTCATGGTCAGGTTAGGGGGTGAATGAAACAAGTAACCTTGGTTGTTTCATTCTAAGATTGGGAGGAATGTGGTTGTTCCCATTGTCTTCCAGTGTTTGGTTCATATATGTTCATCTATCCCTTTTCTGGTTATACATCTCTTATCTTAGGTTGTTGTCCATATACATAGATATATTCTCAGTAGATGATGTCTATTAGAAATTATCGTTAAATAAGAGTCGTTCTGATCTGAATGATTAAAAGAGAGAATTAGCGTAATCTTGTGCATATTACCACCGAATAAGTTTTGACAGTTTTCTTTTAATATGTATGGTATATTTCTGTTCAGTAACATTCTGTGGGAAAATGGTAAAGGCAGGGTAGAAACTCCTACAGGTTAGTTGTCGTTATTGTACAAAGATTTTACTAAGTAGTTAACATAGAAATGAGAATTGAATGGTGGAAGTATACCATAATTTGCATAATTTGTAATCACATTGATGGCTTCTCTAGCCCATCATTTATATTAAGAAATTACTGCCAATTTGGTACGCCGTATTATCTTCTTGACCTATTTAATAATGAATAACCCTAGGAGGATGCCAGACTAATTTAAACTAGAAAATACATATATCGATTTATGTATCTATACAAAAATTACATCCCATGGATCGCGCTTTGCGGCTAGGTTAGACTTTCTTATTTTAGTTAAGTTACCTGTGCAAACTATTGTACATAACAAGAATCAATTGTGTGTAGAATTACATACAAAAATACATATATGTATAGGGATACACACAGAGACATATACATACGAATAAGCCCCACCGAGCACCTCGTGGAACTTTGGGAATAATGCTTTTAACCTTTCAATGTAAAAATAAACTATGGAACAAAGAATTTAGATGCGAAGGACGAAAAATATCAAACAAGAAGAGAGATGCGTGAAACCTTAAATGTCTTGATGCCTTTGTTTTAATTATACAAATGAATTCCATAACCCTGTCGTCAACTAACAAATTAAACCAACCCTCTGATCAATCGAGCGACTATGGAAATAGAGGGAAATTGCAGATCTATTAATCACATTGGACATCTGTAAATACTATAAACTACAAGACATAAATGTATCAGACTTACTCTCGAAGAACACAGAAGTGATTATACTTCTAAATTTGAATGAATAATTAATGTATCAACTAAAATCCAGAACATTAATTAAAATCTCTCGATTTCTCCATAATAGTCGCTCGTAGCGAATATGGTACAACATCTAAATCCTTCTGCTAAGAAAGAAATTGAGACGGTACTACACCATGCGATGACTGATTTAGAACCGAAACCCTCGTTTCAAAAACCTCGGTTATTAATTCTAGAGTGTTTTCAAAAGGAACTCGAGTACCTTGCATACGGGGATGCCAAGAAAATCCGAGGGTTCAAAGGCTCCACTCCTGCAAGGAAGTAGAAGAAAAATAATCTCATTAGTAGAGGTCAATGTTTGATAAAGAGTCTCACATATGATAAACAGAGATAAATATAATACATCAATTTAGAATACAAAGGAGTTATGTACTATACTTAACTTAGGGCCTTAGCATCGGCCATCGTCTGCTTCAACATTGACAGGATCATTATAGAATTGGAGAGGAGGAGAGAACCGAAGTTAATCTAATGGGTACCTTGCAAGGATCAGAGGCCCCATAATTAGGATAGTTTATACAACTCTTAAGAACTTAAAACATCAAAACAACAAAATGTCTAAAGATTAAGACAATCACGAAACATCACCGAAAGGTATTCTGAAAAACCCCAAGTAAGAATTCAGTCAGGATAACAGAACATAGATCCCTGTCAAGGGGTATTCTCACTGAGGCCGATAATTTTTTAACACAACATATCGTAAAACGTAGGAAATAAAACTCAGTAACCTTATCCCTGAAGCATACATATTTTTAGGTCAGGTTTTATACATACAGAAGTCGACCAGATAGTTAAAAGGACGGAAACCCTAACGTAAGTCGTGAGTGGAAATGAATAGATTACAGTATTGTTTCCATTCTTTAACCTATAAGGGAAGACTACTACACTTATGAGATAATGCAATGAACATACAGACTGATAGATGCCAGAGGAATGGCTTGGACAATAACATTCAAAAACAACTACCAGTACCCTACGACTAAACTACACTACGCAAATATAGATATGCATGTGCAAAGCAAACTCTTAAGGAAAATTGGAAACTCCCATACAGAATAACGATAAAATGATAGGGATTAAAAGCCTTACACCGGTTGTTGGGAGATGACCCAATCGTATTCCGCCTCTGCCAGAGTAACACACCTCCTCGGCCCTCACACTAGAGCGTATCTCCATCACTACCCTGGACTTTTCTTACAGAGTGATCAAGCCAAATGGAAATGGAACCTA
>JASDQU010239283.1:6625-16817 GCA_032191745.1 Picea mariana
TGGGTCTTCAATAGTAACTGCTGGGGCCGACTTCTTGTTCTGCCCTTTATAATTGTCCGATGACCAATCCGCAAAAGAGGATTTGGTCCTTATACAATTACTGACATGATTAATCCACAATGGGGATTAATCCAATAACAATAATAATAATAGTGACATGATTAATCCGCAATGGGGATTTAATCCAATGAATAAAATAATAATAAGAATTCTCTTCGTAGTTACATTATTTCAACACTGTTAACCACTGCATCAATTAATTAAATGCCTCATTATTATATCACTTTATGAGTGAGAATTTATTTTGCGTTTAAATCCTTAAGTCCTAGTACATCTAAGTGATAAATATGACCATTATCTTTAACATATCTTTTTCCTCTTTAGCCTTAGGGATAGCTTGAGCCACTCGTTGTACCTTTAGCCTATCAACATGTTAAATTGGATCTTTCTCTTTATGATGTTGGCTTACTCTAGATGCACTACACTTGGGCGTTTTTAGCAGTCTAGCTCACCGACATCGACTTCACTATACATTTGCCAAACTCCATCTTCACCAACACGTGGAACTATACTAGTGTGGGAGATATGGCATTCAAGGGAGGTTACATCTTCTCTATATGACCTCCTGTTCAGATTAAGGGGAGGTGTTGGAAATATTGGTCTAATCTATAGTATATACATGTGGCCTCGACCCATTCCTATGCATGATTATTGCACTTGTAATCATGGATACATGCATATTTTATTCATTTATTATATTGCTAGGTTATGGCTAAGGCTAACCTAGTCAACTTTGATAGTGGGCCCATAACCCCTCCTTGGGGAAAGTGCCCTACCTACTTGAGTGGTATAAATACACCACTCAAGCTTATTTTGTATTATCATCTTTAACATTGGGCTTATTAGCTCCCTTAGTAAAGTGTTAAGTATACAAGCACACATATCTAGTGTTGATGCATTCCTATTCTTTGGCTATATTTTCTCTCACTTGTGCACTCGACCTTTCTCCTTCTAGCATATTAATGGACAACTCCAGTGCATAGTTTTAGTGTTGTTTTTCTCTTTTATTRGTAGGATTTTGGGTTAGTTGTTTGGTTTTGTTTAATCCCCTCATTATTTTGTGATCTCAACATCTACRGAATGAGGGTTTCTAGATTTGATTTCCCAACAAGAGTAYGGAACCCTATCAAGTTGTTACCCCAAGAAGCCCTTGAGCAACATAGGAGCGAGATGATGGATCATTTTGCATAGATCTTCTGACGATTCCCAACAATGATGAAGAACCTTTGACAAGTATTTGTTTTAGAGGAATGACACCCTTCAAGATATAAGTTAATTTTGATATCYCGTTGTTTGAAGGCAAGATAGAYGCAAAAGCTTTGGAGATATAGTTAGATCAACKAGAGAGTTATTTCTTTGTTTACAACRTTTCCAATAATGAGAAGATTACCTTCACACTCTTGAAGTCCCTTCCCCATGTCAAACATTGGCAAGATGCCCATTGTGCACAAAATCTTGGAGATGATTTTGAAATGTATGAGGCATAACCCACATGGGGGGATTTCATTTATTTCCTCATGGAGGAGTATACTGTATTACCCTATTGGAAGTTATGATGATCGATATACAAGATGGTTGACCTTGCACTAGGATAACAATTAGAGTGTGCCAGAGTCAATACCAATGCCATTCATAGCTTGCACTCAAAACTGGGTATTAAGGACTTTGAGTAGCACATGGTTTTCAAAAAGTGCAGTTGCCTACACAAATACATCTAACCAAAATTACAGTTTTTGGTTTTCTCTTTGCCGAAGCTGAGGAGTAACTTATTGATATGTCGTTTAAATTGACGAAAATTTTGGTAGATGGGTAAGAAAGAGTTTGGGACTTGAAATCAACCACAACAAAGGAAGGATAAAGGGAGCCCTAACTCTCATAATAATGGACGGAGCAAAGATAGCCAACCTCAAGACAACCTACCAAATCCACATGCGAAGAAAAAGAACAAGAAGTCAAAGGACATAGGCAAATGGTGTGACACCCATAAGAGCCTTTAGCACAACAATGACAAATGTTGTTATTAGTAGCATTGAAATCCTTGAACTTTGATTCAACCCCCTTGTAACTAAAGCTTATGGATAAGGGAAAACAAATTATTGATGGGGAACCAAGTGTTACTGTTGTCACTACGAAGGTCAAAGAAAGAAGCCGAAGGAGCCCAAGGTAGTTGAGGTCCTCTTCCACTCGCATGTGTGGGTGAAGGGGACGTCGTTGCATTTCATTATTGACAATAGCAGCGAAAAGAACCTAATCTCAATAGAGGTCTTAAAGAAGATGAAGTTGCCAACAATGTCGCACCCCAACCATACACCATCAGTGGGTTGAATTAGGCATAAGACATCCACGTTTGTCAACAACGCCACTTGCAATATGGCATGAAGCCCTTCAAAGATTAGGTGTTGTGTGATATCGCCTCACTTGAAGTTTTGATGTTTTGTTAGGAGATAATGTCATTGTCACCCTAGGGGATAAGTTCTGTAGGATATTAGAGGTCATCCCAACTACCATAGTCTCTCTAATCACTATTAAGCACTATATGAAGATAATCTCTGAGATTGAGAGATTATTCCTTTCCATGGTTCGATTAGGAGAAAAGAAAATTACTGCCATTGTTAAGACCTCAAGGGTTCCCTCTATGTTGTAGGGATGTTAACCCTTGGATTTTCTCCCTTGAGAATCCAGAGGGTTAAGATCCAACATAGTCTATTTTGGCTGGCATTCAAAGATTTACCCATATTGGGCATTAGTGTGAGCCAGGGGTTGGTTCCCATCAGAGACAGGTATAGGTACAGGACTGGTGTTGTGGTGGTTTTTGCTTCAGAGATTGAGTTAGCATAGTTTCACATGGATTTGAGAGAGATTGCTATTTTTAGCAGGTGCCCTTCTTTTTAGGAGATAGTGACCAAAGACTCATATGGCAATTTTGAGCATACAGTATTGATCCTTGTATGATTTTGAGCCCGACGACACTTTTTCCGGGGGTCATGCAGGCACATTCTGTTTTTAGCAGGTTGAGCTCCAGGCCTTAGATCAAGATTCTGAGTGTACAGTACTGATCCTAGCTACATTCTGAGTCTATTGGGCCTTTTCTGGGATGACATGTCAATATTTCTATTTTTAGTAGGTGGAGCACCCGGGCTCACATGTCAATTTTGATTACATATTTGGAATCCTCACGGAAAATCGAATCTGATGAGTATGATATCATTGACATGTAGCGAGATCCTATTTTTAGCAGTGTCTAGTTTTAGACATACTATATTTAGCAGTGGTCTCCAGTCATCCCAGACACTTTTGGTGATTTCCTATTTTTTAGGGCCGAATTGCTATTTTTAGAAGTTACTATTTATAGCAAAGGGTGGTTGCCTCCCAAGGTGACAAGTGGCAGAGTCAAATTCCGACAAATGGTAGTATGATAGTGTGACATGTGGCAACTGGATGGCATAATTAATAGAGGGGGCACACTTTTCAAGAAAATAAGGCAATTAATGAATAGAGGAGGCGTATGGGTGAGTTGGCACATGTTTAAAAGACGTGAGTTGGCATGATTGACTTAACTAAAGCCAAACTCACACTCTCTCTCCTATTTTACCTCCCCTATCTCACCATGCGCCTTAGTTTATCCCAATTATACACTTGGGCGCATTTACTTTATCCTCCATGCATTATCCCCCTCTTATTCTCCCACAGACACCTTAGTCCCTATAAATTAGGGCGCATTCTCTCTCCCCATGCACTCATCCTCTCACTTTCCACCTCCCCATGCACCTTGCTTTCCTTAATTTCCACATGGGCACACCCTTCCATTCATGATCCCACACTCATATGCGCCCACTCTCTCCCTTAAACCTCACACGTGCCCCTTTTCCTTCATTATTCCTCCTCCCATGTGCTACTCCCTCTTGTTTCTTCCTCTCATGTGCCTCTCTTCTTTTCCATTGGCCATTATCCTTTCTTCTCTATTTCTTTCTTCCCATGCACCATTCATCTCCTAAACCCTTGACACACTACTAATATCCCTCACATATTTTCCTTGTTCCTTGTGCATTGTTTTCTATTATTTAGGGCGTGTTGACCGCCTCTTCAACTAGGGGGTCAACTCCATGTACCATGAAGATATGCATCAACAGATGCAAACAAGTAAGAGACTATTTGGTTCTACAAGGCATTTTTTGCTCCAACACACAGTTTTGTAAACGGAATTTCCGCACCCCTGCATGGGTTAATAATATAATAGGTCTGCATGGATCATAGTTAGGTCAGTTACCTTAGGATTTCTTCATTAGGAGAGTTCCTTTCGCTGAGTGTTTTTAATCCTCAGGTTATTAATTTGGCCTAACCAGCCTTATTAATTTCCCTTGAGTTTTTCACTCCCACCAGCAATAAATCCTCCAAAGTGGTGAAAGGCGTTCTAATGAAGTCATCCTCTGGTAGCTAGTGTTTAGAAATGATGTAAATGACCATGTAAGACAACTCAAAAAGTTTCGTGGAATTCCGTCGAGTCTAGATAGGTTTTTTTAATTAATTAAAATTAATTAAATTTTCGTAAGGTTGGAAATTTAATTATTTAATTAATTCTGGATAATTAATGTAAAACTTAGGTCCCTGGGCTTTTGATAGGGGTATTTGTACTCAAAAGAAATGGAATGAGACCCCCTACACCCTTGGACCAAGTTTCAACTCAGTCAGACAAATTTTGTTAGGGTTTTGTCCACTTAGGAGTCTTAGTCAAATAAAAGCAATTTTAATTGCTAAACCCAAGACATGGGAAAATGTCATTTTTGTAATAATTAGGCATTTGAGTTAAAGTAAAGGTGAAATATGGTAGAGAGAGACTCCCTAACCTTTACACCCACATTTACCCACATTTAATTAATTACCCATGGGGATTTGCACCCCCTTCAATGGTAAATGCGTCCCCCTTCCATGTAAATGATTGGAAACTCATTTTAAATGAGTCGTGTGTCCCTCCTTCCACATGTGCGCCCCTCTTTACCCACTCACGTGCCATTTAGGAGTGTGCCAACACACTCCCTCTCCTACCTCACGCTTTCCCTTGAGAGTTACGCTTTTCCTCTTGAAAAAGTGGAAACATCAAACATTAAATTGGAATTTGCTTTGAAGGAAAGCGTGGGTCTCCTCCTTGACCAATGTGCCTCCTTCATGAGGCCAACTCACCCTCCATCTCTTCCACTTGCCATTCCTCACTCAACCTAAAAGCTCACTCCCTCATTGGTTGGTTGTTCTCTTCCCTTGGATTTTTGACAAGTGTTAGAGATCCAAGAGGGGTCTCTTTGGCCTCTCATGCTATTTAAGAGGCCTTTCACTCCCTCATTCATTAACATTCCTCAGAGTATTGTTATGCTACCAATTTCTCCTCTCTCTCTCTCTATCATTGTCATCTTGCTTTGGCTCAATTGTTCATGAGAGCTTGGAGCAACTTTGTTGCTACAACCTCTCCCTGGGTAATAAAAGAAGAGCTTTGGAGGAACACTGGAGTTCAAGACTTTGTCTAGATGCTCCATGCTACTATGAGGTGATATTGTCATTGTTTTGATTATTTTGTAGAGATTGAATATATGTTTGAGTAAAACTTTGTTTACTTGGCTAGGTTAAGCAACAATAATTGTTGTTGGCCTATATGTTATGCATGTTATCTATGATATAAACTATGTTGTGTTGTTGATGCATGTTATACATTATATCTTCTTTTTCTCACATTGTGTTCAAGATTTGCATGTCATCTCAAGAGGGTTGTTGGGATAGGTTCAAGCACGAATCTACCCTCATCATTCACTGAAAGTCCATAAACTTTTCAGTTTACCTTTCTCTTTCTATTCATATTCTGATTTTGGTATCTAACTTGCTTAGATAGGTCAACAAATACATTTAAATTTCTAGTTTTTACATGCGGGAAACTTCTATTTCATAACAAAAAATTTCCTTAACATTGTGAGTGTGTTGCAGCACAAATCAGCAGGCAATAGCTTGCTGATTTTTGCAGGATCTCGCCAGGTTAAGGGTGCATGCTGCTCAATTTCAAGCACAACACACCTCCAAGTACCTCCTTTCGAAAGTGGTAACATTTCTCTTCTTTCTCTTTCAATCCAAAACGTTGTAAACAAGCCCAAAGGAGTGTACCCAAGTGGCTTGCATCCTTTTCATTTCAGTCTTTACTTTGCAAGCTTTAGTTAGTTTTTCTTTTCTGTTTTTCTTTCATAAGCTTAGTTAGTTTAGTTGTGGATATCTACATGCATGCTTAAAAATAAAATAATCTAGAATAGATCTCACACCTAAATGCTAGCTTAGAGCCCGTGGAGGCTTAGTTAAATCTTTACCTTTCATTGCATGCAAGTTACATTTTCTCAAATCTTTATCTTATACACATGCATGCAAACATTGGTTTCATAAAGCTTTAAAATCAATCGCTTTTCAATTTCGCAAGTTACTTTCAGTTCTTACACTTTACGTGCAATAACCTCATAATTTAAGAACTTAACTTGCAATCTCATTGTTTAAGGGCTTCAACCTTCACAATCTTTCATTTTCAGTTTCGGCATTTCTTGAGCAAGCTATAAGCACTCAAACATACTTCAACGCTTAGCTCATAGGTTTGATAATTAATTTATTAGACTTAATAGGACACCATTACCGACCATCTTCACCATTTAAAATGGAGTTGGAGGAAAGCAACGGAAGGTGCTAGACCGGGGACGGTCTCACGACGCGCTATGTCCTTTCCAGGAGTACTTTGATCTGAGGACTGACCTGTGGAGCTAGGGTGGGCCTCGTTGCCTAACTTCTTGAGCACCCAACAGTCACTTGGTAATTGGGGGAGGAGAGTATTGGGTTGATACTTAGATAGGATTAAAATCAATCTCACTTAACCACCTAATCTAATCCTTGGTCTACAACATTGACAATTTAATTTTACACTTGCAAGCACATTGATCTCATTATCTTTATTTTACATGCAAGTCATTTTATGTGTTGTGGAATAGTTATCTGAGTGGTTACATCTTTCATCGGGAGCACTTTACTTTTCAAGCTTTTCATCTTTATCATTGTTCCTGTGTTTATGGTGTGATCCTTCAAGCAGTTGTGCATCCACCTGGAGGCACCCTCTTGACTAGGTCTTGAGTAATTTTCGTCTTGGTGCCATTGATAAACAGTCCAATAGAGTAAGAGCTATTGTGAGCATGCTTGGCTTGATGTATTGAATGGTTGTATCACCTTGAGTGTCTTCATTTCCTGCACATTCAAACAATTTATTAATATTTTGTATATCTTGTATCCATTATACCCAACTTAGTTTAGCTTTGTATATCTTACATATTCTTTTGTATCTAGTTGTATCTATCTTGTTGTAATATTTTGTAACTTGTAACTATCTTGTAACGAACCTCCCTTTAAATTAGTTGACCCCTTGCCCAATCTTAGGCACTAGTCTTAGTTTTCCTAGGGAAAGGTTCTGATTGTCATCCTATATTGTTGCATCTTGCATTGCTGCTTGACATCATAGGCTAGATTCCCCCTGACCATTTAATCAATTAAAACCAACTCCTAGAACTTAAACGTTAATCTAATCTAGTAACTAGGGTCTACCCCCCTTGGCTTCCCTAGGAGTTAGCGTAGACGGAAGAGGTTCAAGTCAAAGTGACAGTGTAGACTTTGAACCTAGGCATTGTGCCTCCGAGGACACACTAAGTGAGCATGACTTAGCTCACGTTTGCAAGTGTGTATAAGGATGGCAACATGGCGCACTCCCTATCCCCCCACACATGCACCTGCTTCCTCTCATGGTAACTCTTTCTCCTACAATACTCCTTCCTCCCATGTGTTTCCCTCCTTTCTCCTCCATTATTCATTCTCCCCCATGTGCATATCCCATCATATTCCTTTTGCCATGTGCCCATCCTTCTCTCTTAAACCATCACACGTGTGGTGCTCACTCATCCTTCTATGCTTACTTCTATCTCCATGCGCATGCTATCTCTTTTCATGCACTCACTTACCTCTTGCACATGCTCTCATACTCACCCATTTCTCATGCACTTGACCTCTTATGCGCCCTCCTATTACTGCATTGAGAAGTGCGCCCCCTCTCCTATATATTGAGGCTCCTCGTCAGTGTTCATGGTCGGATTTTTGCAGTTGCAGCATACATAGTCTCTGTCTCTTACTTATTCCTCTATACTTCTAGCTTCTATTTCTTTGTGTGGAGATAACCACTCTACCGGTTCTTGTGCTTGTTTTCTATGGTGCAATCAACCCTTTGACAAGTCATTAATAAATAAGTGTTGTGCTCGTATCAAGCTTTCATTTCTTGTTGGTATTGTGATCTTACTTTGTGCATTAATTAGTACTGTAGTTTTCAGCCTCTTATTGTAATTAATTTCTACCCTTTAAGTGCGCTTTCTTTCTCATTTCTACTCATCTTTCTAACGCTAATACTGCAGGGATCCTTCCAAGCGAAATATACTATCTTTTTCCTAACGTCTTGGGTGGTTTTTACACGCTGTTCAAGGCACTTTTGGGCTCTGTTTTTTGTGTTTTACTGCAGAAAATCAGACTTCAAATCAACAACAAGGCACTTAGGGACCCCCCCCTAAGGTTGGCATGCACCAGCCCGAATGGAGAGGAGGTTTGCCGGTGACACTTAGGGCATTCTCTCCTTGAATTAACATATTTTTCATCGCTGATTTGTCATAGATCAGATCTGATTGAAGGGTGAAAAAGTGTGCTAACAACAGACAAGTAGATCAATTGGTGGAAGAATACAGAGATATCTTCACCTCACCTATAGGAATACCTTTGCATTGTAAGGTAAAACATGCAATTGATTTGACATTGAGTGCCCTGTTACTGTCCAAACTAGCAGACCACTGAGGTTCATAGTCTACTATGGCAGCAACACAGGGGATAGGTGCCCAATGTCACCATAACACATATCTTTTCCTGTTCGAGCCAAACTCCTACATTAAGAGGCTTTGGGAGGCTTCCCAAAAACTATCACTTCACCATGAAGAATCTTAAGACTAGTGCCTAAACAGAGTACACTAGGTGAAGGTAGGAGTTAATTGTTTTAATTGCTTGCTGAAATAAAAGATAATGAAGAAAATAAAATGACAGACCAACAAGCTATCTTATCCCAAACTTCAAAATAATGGCCAAGTAATGCACAAGAGAGAGGGGTGAATGTTCTTACCACTTTCCGGATGATTTGTAATGTGAATACCTTGTAAGAAGTGGCTGAAAATATAATATTTCCTTGCTGTCCTGTTATATCAGACTTGCAAAAACAGTATAATACGCATAAAAAAACAAGATAATGGCCTTTTGAGGCCTCTCACAAGTGTAAAAATACACTAGATCAATAGATCTGTGGGTTTAGAGGACAAGACATCAAAGTACAAGTGAATCTTGTGGCCTAGAGCCTTTAGATCTACTGCAAAATCAATTTCTAGCTGGATGGAAATTACTTTTACAGAATAACATTGCTTGTTGGGGTGTAGTTTTACTCTATATTGACTAGAAAATAAAGATAAAACATATAAATCAGATCTGGAATGAATGTATAAGGGTTTAGGAAGTAGATACTTACAATATGCACCCTTTTATTTCTCCACAAGAGTGTAGATCGGAAACTTTTATTGGCTATAATAACGCAGATCTGCACACTATTTCTCAAGAAAACCCTTGTAAACGATATTTAATGAAGCATAAAACTCAAGGGAATATGTATCTTGGGGTAGGGAAGTTCCCAAGCAATAAAAACCCCAAGATCCATTAGCTTATAAAAGATAAAAATGAAGTGCTAAGCTAGGGTATGATTTTTTTTGTATTTTTTGTAATAAAAGATGATTTAAAATATTTGAGATTAAATGGTTGAGGAAATTGAAAGATTTTATCTTTACCTCTTTTACCTTTAGATGTCTCTTAGTTTGAGCAATTGTGACTCCGCAAGCTTTGTTAATGTTTTATGCTGATATTATAGTTCTTTGCATTTCATAAAGATAAGAGCATAACAACCACAAGATCACTAAGAAATACACATCCACAAGTACACAACATTTATCCTGGGAAACCCTCTAGGGGAAGAAAACCCAACAAAAACTTCCTTATCATAAAT
>JASDQU010239284.1:0-12894 GCA_032191745.1 Picea mariana
TCATCTTCAAAAATTCATTTCTCCTCAACCATGAGGTTCCACGTGACGTGCCACATACCACTGGAAATAGCATGATGTATACTATCCATCCATGGGTGTTGTATCTACATGTGCATTTTCCTTCATGTCCAAATAACTTCATCAATCTTGTGGTCCAAAACCCATGACTAGGGTTGACATCAATGACAACAACCAATCTTCCAACACCCATACCCTTCCTCCCTGTTCTCAGTAAAGGGAAACCAAATCATTTTGTCACTCTGTGCTTTGCTGGGTTATTTTTTCGACCAATGGGTGGATGAACCCATATTGGGTTTTCTATCCATCTTCTCCATAGAAGAAAGACCCACCACACAGTTCGACTACAACACTTTCTTGGCGAACAGTATTCATGAATAGTTTTCAAATTTCGCCACAGAGGGCATGTTCCGGTATTCCTCAATATTGGCCTAGATGTTCACTTTCTTTTAGGTGAACAAATTCTCCTTTTCAATGTAGAATATGGACAAGGACGGGAGACCACAGGCGGTAACAGCTTGGACTTCGCTACTCAGACAAAATTCTATAGAATTCAGCTTCAAATAGTTTATCGAGCAGTTCTACCATCCAGTGGTGAGGATGCTCAGTGGCAGACCTTAACCGAGAATAAATGAGGAGATTCAGAGGATTTTACACCTCTCAGACCTTGCAAAAACTGGAGACTGTTATCTTTACCAAAACCACATCGAGACCAGGGTATATGGATGCGAGTTGGCTCCATACAAATTGCCCAAGTATTTACTCGTGAGGATATTTGCCCTAGAATACATAAGGAAAATGATTAACTCAGATGAAATACATTTTGTGTCTCTGAAAAAGAAACAACAACTTAGAATTAAAGGGAAAATATGGTCTTTCATCTGCAATAGCTGAGGTGCCAGGGAGGAAGCAGACGGACTGTTGAAAGAAATGAAGTTTTTTTTTAGTTTCATATGGCACTATGATCCATGCAGGATAATTTATGAGATGAGGATTAAAAACAAAAATGTCCCATATGTTCATACGTCCAAGCCTGAGATAGAGAAGTTTGCGAATCAAATATAATGGGAGCCGAACACTCTGGTCGAGATGGAACAGTAGGACCCCTCAGTCATCATCTCACAAACTACTACACCACAGGTTCCTAAAGAGAAAATACCTAGGAATATTACTTCACCTTCCATCACTGAAGTCTCAGCTGAAGATTTCCAATTACACACCAAAAGGCAAAAAACCAGTCTTACACCTAACACGACTGGTGAAAAGGAAATCTAATCCACTACAACTATGAAAGATGATCGATCACTTCTGAGCACAAGTAGGAAGAAAATCATGTCTACTGGGAAGCAAATCATGTCTATCGTTGTGCCTAAGAATCCCATGAATTCTCCACCAGTCGACCAACTGAGTAAAGCAGGACCAAAGTTGAGTATTTTTGAGAAGTATGACCTGATCAAAAAAAAAAATCAGACACTGACCAACAGTACATATGCTCAATTTTGGAAATAGACATCAATGGCACAACATAGACCGTTATCCACATTTGATACAAATAAGGGAAGAATGCACATGGCGTTTCTATAGGCATAGGTGCCAGACCCGAAAGCAATCATTGATTACAAAAGGGAAACATTCGAGTTTCATACTAGGGATGTGCATCCTACTGATCAAATGGATCTGCACAGGCAAACTAGGGAAATTATTTTCTCCACGTTGGAAAATGCTTCTACTATGACCACTAAATTACAGGTATCTCTAAGCAATGTCCAAACGCAGCTGAAATTAGAAAAGATATCATCCTTTTCAAAGGATAACAAAATTAAGACGTTGGAAGAATTGGTCCTCAAGATCAGGTATGACCCCTCAAATGTGAAAGCAGTTGAGGAGATGCTTAAAAATAAAAATGCTGATATAACATCTTTGAGGAAACAGTTGAAACTGCCACCAATGGAAGATGCATAGGCAAAGGAGATAGCTGAGACAGAAGGGGAAAAGTATGAGATGCTCAGGTTGATAATGGAGCAGAATGCACAGTTGAAAGAGATGGAAGCAGAACTAGAAAGGTTATTGAAAGAGAAGGAACAATCAAATCCTATGGAAGTCATTCCATTGAGCACAGTTCCACTCATAGGAGTAAGAACAACATCCATAGTGGGAATCCCCTCAGCAAAAAGTCCTTCAACAACTCCACTGACAGCTCTGGAGAAGACAGTAGAACTGGCAAAATCCATGGAAGAGATGAATTTGCAAGAGACAGAGATTAGCAGACTTAAAAAGGAGATTGATAACGTTCAGGAACTCAAGTCTTGTTACCAAAAAAGATACTCCAAGGAGAAACAAACATCAGACAAGCTCAGACAGGAATTGCAATAGCTTCAAAAGAAAACAGTGGCAGGCAAAACACTTGCTGAGGTCAAGGAAAATGTCTGGATGGATATCACCAAATCCATAAATGAACAAACTGGTGCAAAGAAGAAAGCAGGCGATTTAGAAGAGAAGAGGAGAATTGGGAGAGATGCCTGCATAATCCACTGAGATAATTAGATTCCTGAATTCAAAAACCAGAGAAGAGTTAGAGGATTTGAAATTTGAATATAGGATAGAAACCATCCTTGAGGTGAAGAGGGTCCTGACTAAAAGAAGATTGATGCTACAACTGGAGGAAAAAGTCCAGGCTATTGACATAGGAGTGCAAAGATTTTTCAGCAAAATTGAAGCTCTGCAGAAGAAAGGCCTCTCTGGCTTAAGGGTCATAAATGATAAGTTAATGACACTTTATGATTATAAAAAGAAACTAGCCACTATGGCTAAAGATAGTTTGAAATTCTCGAGAATACAGGGTAGTATCACAGGCAAGGCATTCTTAGAATCTTTCCAGTCAGACATCAACATACAACACGAGATCTAGTATATTTTCATCATCAAACCAAATTTTGCCAAGTATACAGAGATGGATGAAGTATACTGAAGATTGCTCAAAGTCAGTGTTCCCAAAAACCTTCGATGGGAAGATTCATGCAATTTGACCGAGTAGGAGATGAGGTGTCCAAGCTGAGTTAGCTATCCAATCAGACGAGGTCGTGCAGAGGACTCACCAACGTCTTACCCAAAAATCAGCATGAATATTTCAACACATCGTCAAACAGTTCCTAAATTTTTGTATCTTATTGAGTTAGCTAAATTTAGATTTCCACGTCCTGATCGTTAATGACAGGATCGTATGTAATTTTTGATTGTAAATACTTCAAAATTTGAAGTACCGAGTGTTGATGTTTACCCTCTGTAATCCAGAAAGACTGTAATTTTTATCAAGAGATCTTCCAGTAATACAAAGAGACATTTCACAGGATTCTCGCGTGTTGTTCATGGGTGGTGTTTTCCTCTCTATATTAAATGTTTTTCTCCCTCAGTTGTCATATTGTTTTCTAATATAATCTTTTAAAAGTTGCACATGTTGTAGGATTTATCTTTGTATACCCTGTTTCTGGCTTTGAAATATCTAAATGTTTATCTTTCTGATATTACAGTGAAGAAATTCTTAAATGCTTCTTTACTTTAATTGATATTCTCATCTTTTCTACTATTCATCACTTTACTACTAAAGAATCCAATGAATGCATTATCTTTCCCTGTGAAAATAATCTTTTAATTTTTGTTTAGATTTCTATCTTTATAATACAGACCCCATAGCCCAACGGAAGCGTAAAATCCTTTTTCAGCCAACTTAACAAAAACTAAACAAACCATTCAATCTTATTTTGTTTAACTAGCCTAATATCTCAAATTTAAAACATAGCTAAATCATACAGAGAGATCCCTCTCTGAAGCTAGTAGGGCTAGATTCCAGTTTCAAAGTGGCTGGATAAAGTTACCTCTTGTAAATTTCTTCTACTCTGACAACCTCTGGGAAATTACAGAGTGATAACATAGTGGCGACCATACTAGGGAAATGAACAAACATTCAACCCCACGTTTTCTTTTTCCCTAGAAGAAAATTTTGTTTCTGAAAAAATTATAAATCTGAGAAAGAAATAATTTTCAGAGGTTGTTAAATGCTTGTACATAGTAATTTCAGATTCATAAAAATACAAAATATATAAAAATGTAGAAATTAAAAAATATGTCTCCTAAAAGAGTTATACTCGATCCCACCCAGACCCGAAACCTGTGATAGCAACTGATAATCCAGAACAACTATTCAGAAAGAAGACCATTACAGAAGGTTCAGGGAGTCATAGTCCCCTTCACAGGTCCCCTTCTCTTCCAAAGGAACTTGTTTCCCTTCAAGATCTCGACTTTGACACCATTTTTGAACAAAGCCTGTTTAGAACGAAATCTGATAGCTTTGTGACTAAAACCGTTTTAGATCCAATTATCCTACAACCCCAAACCCCTGAAATACTATCTCCCACTGCAAAACCTCAAACCACTCACTCTGTGCCAGCTAGTCCTTAATCCTCCTCATTTCTTGCCACTGCCCTACCTATCATCCAGGTTGCTATACCACCCCCTCCACCTATCATGGTGGCTAGATATGCTCCCTTGGTGTTGGTTGCACATTTACATGACATGCCCCAAGACTATGAAACAAGACTCCCACAGTTCGATGGTATAGAACCCTTGAACACACAACAACATGTTGATAAAATGAATGACTATTTTGACTTGTAGGAAGTGGATGAAGCTGATGTTCAAATGAGACTTTTTGTGCAGATTCTGACTGGGGACATTAAGAAATGGTACAAAGGCTTACGTGCTGCTTCAGTGGTTGTTACCCATGATTTTGGTCATCTAGATGGTGTATTAACAATGGTGTACTCAGGCTCCCAACAAAGAGTTTCTCCTGAGAAAAATGGCATTCATCTCCTTCCAGAAAACATGTTTTTCAAGAGAGTTCACAGGCTGCTTATATCCTAGGGTGCGAGAATGACCCATTCTCTCAGGCCACCTTCAGTTAGGGTGTGAACTTCTCGCACTATGCTCTATACCTAGGGTGTGAAATTGTTCTCAAGCTTGGAAAAAGGAATAAGTCTCTATGGTTCTAGAAGGGAATCTTCTAGAATATGGGTTGGCATTCGAATGGTTATCATTTTACTAGTTTCCCTGATTTGGTGGGATCATTCTCATCCATGTAACCATCTCATCCTCTCCTATATATTGATAGGATTCTCATGGAAAAGGTTAAGAAATATTAATTGAAGAATTGGTGAAGGAATTTGTGAAGAACCCATCTTGGGCAGAAGCATGGAGACTCTAGTAGGTCTATCAAGAGGAATTTGATCTTCTTCATGCAAGGACAGAGCAAGTGTGTGTGTTGGAACCAAGAGTCACTGAAAGGAAGCTTGCGACATCAAGGCGATCAGGTTATATCTTCTACTTTTGATTAATATGATACGGCGGCATGTCCTTTTCCCATAAAGTCGTTCTTACTTTATTGTGTAATTCCTTCATCATACACATAAGTTGACGATTGAATACATTTTTCTATCTTCACTTTGGTTGGTTTGTGTTGTCTTGGTCTCTACCTCACGAGAGCACCAGAGTGAAGTGGGAGCAACAAAGACCCAAGGAAGCGATACAAAGGTATGTCACTTGTTCCTCCTTACTAGCTATTTCAATGGTCGTAACTTAGGGAAAGAGTCATGTCCTGTCTTGTTTTGTTCTAGATCCAGGTGGATCTAGGGAGATCTGTTAGTGTCCACACCTACTGATTAGTCCAATAACAAAATTGGCAACTCCACTAGGTATGCAACCCATTTCTTCGTGGTTTTTGGTGTTTTTCCTTGGCCATTTTCTCTTGCCTTACCTTTCTCCATTTCTATCAATCTCTGAGTCTTTAGGACACCCTGATAGACTCCCTGGGTCCAGAAGTCCCTTCAAAGTTTTTGTCTTTTTCCAAAATTTTGCCTAGTTTCATGCCTTCTTGCACTGAACCCCACAGTGGCCTGCGAGAACACCTTGAGTTTGCACCCTGCCTTTAATTCCAGTGCAAGGTTCTCTCACCCTGCTCAAAGGTAGCCTGTGAGAATGGAGCATTCTTGCACTGTGTATTATGATATCCTGCGAACCCTCTTTTAAATTTTTTGGATTTAAGATTTTTGCGTGTTCAGCTGCCTAGATCAGTATAGGTATCTGAAAATAACTTCTTGCACCATTGGTTGATGTTTTCTTGTCTTCGGATTTTGTGCACGATCAGTCTTCAAAAATCAAAGGCTCTTCTTGTCCATCATTTTCTCAACTCTCATCTCTTGAATTTTCTTAGCAAGGATATACTCTCTGATCCTGGAATATGAGTACTTGTTTGGTTAGGAACTGATGATCAGTTTGAAAGTTGAGATCCTTTGTCTTTCTCATTTGCTCGTTATTTGGAAGATCATTGTTCTCATGCAAATGAAAAGTCTAGTTTTGTCTGCTTGTTGTTTTTGTCTCCATTGAAAGATTAGTTTGGGTTTTGTTGATTTCTTTTTCATTGGTTATTGGTTTTCCTTACTTTCACCACCATGGTGTACATCCTTTTTGAAAATTAAAAAACATTTTTTCTTTTTAAATGCATTTCCGTTTTGAAAACATTGAAAATCAATTGTTGAAATTGTTGAAAAAGAACAGATAGAGAATTGTCATTATTGCGTGATTCATTGAGATTGCATTTTAAAGAAGATTGTGTATCGTAGTTCAAGATTGTTTCGGAACACTTCTCTTTCCCTCCCATACATAGGATTCAACAATTGAAAATTGATATATTTCATTCCTATCTATGCATTGTTGGGTTAGAGTCTCACACAACATCGGTTTCACCTTCGTTTCCTTTGAGTAACAACATCCCTTAAAAATATTGCGTAATTTTAAATTTTAACTAGTGACTCTTTTCTAGGGCTCTATTACACCAACAATTAGCTAGGTTGGTGCTTTGGAATAGGCACAGAGATACACTCTCCAAAGCACAAAACACAAAATAGCATCTTGTGTTAAGGAGTGTCAAAATTCCATTTACAACATTCCGTCCTGGGACGCCCTTCTCACACAAGGGTCAAACACAAGGTCGTATTGATATTGACAGAGTTACTCACCCTACTTTGTTGATATCGGTGTAGAGATTGCATGTATTACGGGGATAACTTAGAGGTATACTCACAATGATGAGTGGAAGCCTCTCGAGTTGATTTTGGGCTAGATACCCTACCCTTTCATGTGTTTCAAACTGTCGACTGTCCCCCCAGGATTTATTGTTGTCAGTGGTAACCTTAGTGGCCTATATTCTTAGGGTCTTACACAAGGTGATTGTGAAGGGGCAAGTCTTCACGGTACCTGGAATCGATGTTGACCAAACTCACTCGGGCTCCTTGGAAGGTATACCCACGATTATGTGGGAGCTTGCACTAGGGTGTATGTCCGTTAAGCAGGTCTTCAACGTAAATTTTCCACCCTAGCCCAGCCCCTTCTCATCTCATTGTTGCAACGTTGGATTTCATCACCAACTAGTGACTTCAGAATTAGAAGGTTTTGCCTTTTTGGTATTGTTTCCTAGATTTTGTTTACTAGTGTACGATGTTTGTTTACCCAAGTTGACCATAGGATTTTCTTTGTAAGTTTGTAACTCATTCACAATATACCCTCCATGTCGTTCACGTAGAATGTAGGGCTTACCTCCAAAAAACCCGGAAGGCTCTCAACCCTTGCCTACAAACTCACCTAAGGGCTCTCCTCAACAGAGTGAAGTCCAAGACGTCACCACTCCACAAGTGGAAAGAACTGACTCTTTGGAATGGTTCCAAATTACCAATTCTCGAGAGGACTTTTGACTTCACCCCAATTCTGAGCGAAGTATTATGCGAGTCAATTCTTCGAGAGACTTAGTTGTTGTGTCTTCTGGATCACCAACTAGACCCTTTCCAAGACCTGAGGGTCAAGATCCTTTTTGGTCTGCTGGCATTTTTAGACGGGACCTTTTTGGTGCAGGATCAGGCRTTGAAATCACTGTCTCYCCTGCGTTCCCTTAAACCTCTTACCTTGACACAGTACCTTTTACTACTGCTTATTATTTTCCTGGTACAGAAGCTCTGTGAGCTGACCACATCTTGAAAATCCCTATAGAAATGGTCCATTAAAAAGACACTATGAGTATTCACACCAGGATTACCGCGGCTAGTCAAGCCCCCATCGGCACACCGCTCTTGCCCAACATCACCTCGACACTTCCACCTGGATACCATGCATTGAATGCTTCTATTCCCACTCCTACGCAAACCCCGTCTGGAACTCCTGGTGGCCCCTCTTCTTCTAGTCACTCTCCTCCCAGCTTCATTCTGACGCTTCCTCTACCCCCTTTTGGAGGATCTTTTTTGTCCTCTATCAACAACACTAATCCTAGTGAAACTATTCCATCATTCACACCAAATTACCAGATTCCTGTTGGTGGACAACTTCACCAGGTAGGGTTGACTCAACCCCCCCTTGTAGGGCAAGTTCCTATTAGAACACAAATCCCAATCGAAACACAATCTTCGATTGGAACACAACCCTTGGTTGGAGGAAAACCCCACCGACCCCACCCTATGGACAAAATATACCTCCATCCTTGGCCCAGTATTGGAACCATCTGATACAACATAACCCTCAATCAACTGGGGGGCAGCAGCCTCAAGCTTTCACTACTCTACCTCCTAGTATAGGCCAACCATATCCAGGTATGTCCAATCCTATTTGGGGTTCGAATGCTCAAAATCATGTCCCTGTTCAAGGACACAATCCTATGAGCTACTTTCCTTTGCAACAACCACCGAATTTGCCTGGGTCTTTGCATTATATGCAGACTTCTTATGGTCCTACTGGTTTTCCAACAGGACTCCCTCCCTANAAGCCCCCATCTGCACACCGCTCTTGCCCAACATCACCTCGACACTTCCACCTAGATACCATGCATTGAATGCTTCTATTCCCACTCCTACGCAAACCCCGTCTGGAACTCCTGGTGGCCCCTCTTCTTCTAGTCACTCTCCTCCCAGCTTCATTCTGACACTTCCTCTACCCCCTTTCGGAGGATCTTTTTCGTCCTCTATCAACAACACTAATCCTAGTGAAACTATTCCATCATTCACACCAAATTACCAGATTCCTGTTAGTGGACAACTTCACCAGGTAGGGTTGACTCAACCCCCCCTTGTAGGGAAAGTTCCTATTAGAACACAAATCCCAATCGAAACACAATCTTCGAATGGAACACAACCCCTGGTTGGAGGAAAACCCCCACCGACCCCACCCTATGGACAAAATATACCTCCATCCTTGGCCCAGTATTGGAACCATCTGATACAACATAACCCTCAATCAACTGGGGGGTAGCAGCCTCAAGCTTTCACTACTCTACCTCCTAGTATAGGCCAACCATATCCAGGTACGTCCAATCCTATTTGGGGTTAGAATGCTCAAACTCATGTCCCTGTTCAAGGACACAATCCTATGAGCTACTTTCCTTTGCAACAACCACCGAATTTGCCTGGGTCTTTGCATTATATGCAGACTGCTTATGGTCCTACTGGTTTGCCAACAAGACTCCCTCCCTAAAGCCACCATTACTCGCATGTGAATAAACAGTTACCCTTCCTGGCCACTTTGGACCTCCTAGATATGTCAAGGATTTTAAACGATCCGATCCGTCACTCTCCTCAATGGCCTGCTATACCAGCCAAGCTACCATCTGACATCCCTAAATTCGATGGCAAAGTGGGAGAGGACCTGAACAATCATGTCATGACTTTTCACCTCTGGTGCTCATCCAACTCCTTGATGGATGACTCTATTCGTTTACATATTTTTCAAAGGACCTTCATGAGTTCTGCTGCGAAGTGTTATATAGAATTATCATGAGGTTTTTTCGCTGACTTCAACACCCTAGCTATGGCCTTCCTCACCCACTACCAGTTACCGATCCGTTATAAAATGGGGACCAAAATTTTGAGTTCTTTGAAACAAACCAAAGCCATTCATATATCCAATCACATTCATGAGTGGCGACGGAGACGACGTCTCATCAAACTCGAGCTTCCCGATCAATTGCTGGCAGAGTGGTTCACAAAATCACTTGTGAACGACATCGCTCGTGACATTTCCATGGGTGGAGTTGTCACAGAAGAACAGGCCATAAGTCGTGCTCAATACCTTGACCTCATTTACTCACAAATGGGTACTGTTTACGACTTACTCCCTGACACACCTCATCCTTCAACTTCCGCCACCTTGACTGCCCCCGCTGCTTCTCATGCAGCTGACGGTGTGATTGGCACTTTCCATGCACAACCAAATTCTGCCTCAAGCAACAGTCCCAAACCTAATTGTTCTCATTTTCAAAATGCTCCGTCTCCTACCCCTCCCGCTGGTAAGACTTCTGAGGTAAATGCTATTCAATCTACCCCCGCTGGTAAAAACAAATCCAGAAAGGGAAAGGGTAAGAAAAAGGAGGACAAAAATACTTCACAAACAGAGAGAACCAAAACTCCACCTGTTGATGATAGGAATAGGTGCAAGCCTCGATACCCTTGTCTTATCTGTGGTGATGATCACTACACGAAGGATTGTCCACGACGCGCCGAGGTTACTAAGTTCCTTCAAGGAGCCCCGAAACCACCTACTCTGGTCGTTTTGTCCCAACCCTTCCCCCCTCGACAACAGGCCCAATTGGTCATTCATGACCAACCTTCCCCTTCTACTGCGTCCTATGTATTGATGTGTACTGGCGATTCAAAAAAGAATGACATTTCACTTACCACTCGAGCCAAAGATTATTCTCCCTTTAAAGAGGAGGTTGATGATCTACCTCCTTCATTGGTACAACCCACTCCCGTGAATCCACCTACCAATGGTCCTCTTCATCTCAAACGACCAAGCCTTGACACATTTCTTCGACCCCCTCCAAAGGGCGTCATCCAAAAATCGTCTTTCAATCCCCATGCTCGTGTTGCCCAGAACTACAACATTGTTGAAGATCTGGCCCAAGCACCTTCAACGATGTCAGCCCTCGAAGTCCTTTAGGGTTGTCCCACACAATGGAAGGAACTATTGAAAGCTATCGGTGGAATCGACCCGACGGACATGTATTTAATAATTTTTGACTTGGAAGATCACATTCCAAGGTTACCCCCTCAACTCGCGTTCCAAATCCAAGTGATTGTCTCTGACAAAAAAATTTGTCGAACCATTATCGATGAGAGTGCCTTGATGTGTGTCATGTCTGTTACCTACTAGAAAGCTATCGGCTCTCCCTCTTTGACTGAATCCCATAACACTCTCAAAGCCTTCAATGGCTCTGGTTTTAAGCCCTACGATTTTCTTCCTTTGTTACCAATAATGCTAGAAGGAAAAATGGTCCAAGTCTAAGTGGAAGTATTTGACGCTCCTCTCGATTACAATCTTCTGCTTGGCCGTAGCTGGATAGATTCCATGCACGCAGTTGTGTCGACTCTTTTTCATGTTGTACATTTCCCACATCAAGGAAAGGTCATCACCATCGAACAATTAGCCTTCTTTAACTTGGATACGTGTAATGGAAACATACCATTCATCGCTAAAATCTAACCGGGTTATGATAATGTCGATGTAGGTCTTCTCAAAGACTCTTCGTTAATGGGTACTTTCTCCATTCCACCACCTGATTTTCCACACTCGTCTGTCGCTTCAATTAACATCATCTCCACCTCGATTCACAAAACCCATACGTCTCATGACCCATGGCTGGTACCTGACCCTGGCGATCATATTCACTACAGCGACGAAATGCCTTTAAGTCTGGTCGAATTTTCCTATTAGGCCATTCAATCGGCTACCCCTTCTACCCCTTCTCTTGGTGAGTTATCTCCAGATCCTTTTCATGTCATTTTCCCAAAAACGAGATGATTATGTTTGTCATGGAAGAAACCCCCTGGGATGATGGCCATCACCATTCCATCTTCTTCCTGGAACAACACACCATTGAAAACTATCAACGGATCTCGACCCTGTCGACCGTTGTGGTCATTTCAACCATTCCTGAGTCCACACACGATGTGTTTTCCGAAGGGAACTTAAGCAATATCTCACCCACTATTCCCCTCGACATATCCATTGATCTAGGTGGATATTGGTGGCCACCCGCCTATTCCACTTGGACCCACACCATTGTTTATTTTAGTTTTTCAGTTTCCTTAATTGTAGCACAATTTACTATTTTTAGCAGTTCTTCGGGTCTCGAACTTCCGAAGCTGTTTTGAGGCCCTAAACAACGTTTTTTGGGCATGAATGCTCCGGTGAATATGAGTCTATCCCAAACTTGATATTCGCTGTCAGCAGTGTAGTCCTCGGATAGATCTTTCTAACAATGTATCATGTGCGTCAAACAAAGATAGTATGCCAAAGTTACGACCCCGGGAAATTGATGTACCAATTTACCCCAACGGGGCCCATATTCTGGCGTTTCATCTCCTAGGGTTAGGTTTTCTGGATGTTTAGGGTTTTCCATTGTTTCTCAGCGATATATAGGCCTTCGAGCCTCATTGTAATAGCAGTTCATAGGCCAGTAGCCGCCACATCTCTTCTCAGAGATAAGCTACCAGCGCCCTAGCTAGTTTATTTCCATTCTGTCTGTAAGCATTTTTCAGTCATTTGTTATTAATGAAATGAAGTCTTATTTCTGCTGCATCTTTGCATTTCTATGTATTTCTATATTTCATTGTGTTCCTAGATAAATCCAGATTAGTGGTATCAGAGCGGTCTGCTCGTTCTCGATCTTTCTTTGCATGTCCCCACGAGGTCGGGGTATAAGGAGTTGGGGCTCGATTTGGTTGAACCTTTGTAAGATCAGTCTCACAAACCCCGATGAGCGCCCATGGGGGAAGAAAAGAAATATGA
>JASDQU010239286.1:7553-23785 GCA_032191745.1 Picea mariana
CCACACACTTCTTGCTCCAAGGATTCTGAGACCATAGATCTGATAGCTACTCACAATCTATCTTGACAAAGAAAATCTCAAATCCACTCTAACCAAGCCAATAATTCCAAGCCAAAGAACCCCTTCTCCATGAGAGCTCCTCTCCTTTTATAAGTTGAAGAGGATAATGTGAGTAGGCTAGGATGATCCCACTAAATCATGAAAGTGAGTAAGATCCAAACCATTCGGATGCCACCTCACCATAGAAGCTTCTCCTTCTAGAAGATTCGAGAAAATGCTCATTTTTCCCATGTGCTGGCATTCTCACACCCTGGCTATAGAGCAACCTGCGAACACCTCGCACTCTGGCTATAGTGAAACCTGCGAGAATGGGTCATTCTCACATCCTGCCTATATAGCAACCTGCGAACTTCCCTTTTTATAATGTTTTTACATAGAAAAAAGAAATTTTTTTTCTCAGGAGAAGTTATTCTTCCTTCTCTCTTCAGGAACTCAGGCCACTGACCCCTCTGAAGGCAACATATAGGTTTACATCATTAACGATCATAGGGATGACAAAAATAATGTGTAACAACCAGTGAATGCTTTGAGCGGCAGTCAACAGTGTTATGCCAAGGGCTCTTATGGAAGTCGCACCACTTCCCGGTATCTTTCTTTGTCTTTCCAGTGTCCTTCTTTGCTTGTGTCTTGGAGTGGTTGTCCTAATACTATCCATCTTTTCTCTTTCCTTTTTTCAGTGGGCTAGGGACGCCCTTTCCTGGCTTTTGTTGTGCGGGGTTCCTAGGCCCAAATTTACACATCTTTTGTTTGAGCTTCTGCTCGATTTTGACAGCATATCGGTAGGTCGCGCCCAAGGATGAGATGTCCAGAAATTCCATTTCGGTCTGGATGTATCTATGCATATCACCACGATACTTGAGCACCAGATGTCACTCTAAATCTTTGATACCCAACTTGGTGTGCAAGGTATTGAAGATATTTGTGAAATCTGGCACTGCTTGGTCTCTTTCTTGCCGTAGTGTGGCCCATTTGGTATATAGGTCATCATAACTTTCGACAGGGTAGTATTGTTCCTTAATAGCATCCATAAAGGATTCCTAGGTGGCCGTGACTGAAAATAATGAGGTTTCCCCTGTTTCCTTTTGCTCAAATAAAGTTTCCCACCAATCTTTGACATGGGGAACAACTTTGAGGAGCGCAAAAGTAATCTTTTCTTTATTCGAAAAGTTATGGACAAAAAAATACCCTTCTAGTAGATTCAACCACTTATCTAAAACATTTGCATCTATCTAACATTCAAATATAGGAATATCAAAGTTTATTTGTACCTTTAAGGGGGCGGTGCCTCCATTCGAAGAAGATGTGTCGCTTGTTGTTAGCCGCCGAAGGATTTGCACAAAACTATCCATCATCTCGTTCCTCTGTTGCGTGAGGGCTTCCTCAATCAACAGTTTGAAAGGATCTCCTGTCCTGTCATCTTTATTTTTTCCTGGCATGGGAGGTCTCTTGGGCATGAGAGAGCTTCTTTCCTCAAGAGAAACAAACTCGAGACCCAACTCTTTGTACTCCGACCTCGTTGGGGACATGCATTAAGATGACAAGGAGCAGACTTCTCTAATACCACTGATCTAGATTTTATGAGCAAAATGAAATGAATACAGATTATTAACAGGTGCTTAACACAAAATAACAAATATACAGTAAAACTGGTTTTCTATTCAATAACGAAATAAGCTGAAACTGTAAAATGCAGTGGAAACAAGCTTGTTGGAATGGTGGCGTCTTATCTCTGAGAAGAGATGTGACGAAAGTTTGCATTCACAAGAAGAAGGTTACAATGAGGCTCTGAAGGCCCTTTTACAATAATAAAGAATTCCAAAAACCCTAGACATCCAAAAACCTAACTCTAGGAGATGAAGTGCCAAAAGTCATGTGGGCCCCGTTTGGGTAAGTTAGTACATCAACTTCCTGGGGTCGTAACTTTTGCATAGGATCTCCGTTTAAGGCGTGTGATAGCCCGTTGGAAAGGAATTGTCGAGGATATTCATTTTGGGGGATCTATTATGCCTTAGGCTATCATTGAGGAGCTCTATCCTGAAAAACATTCATTTAGGCCCTCAAAATGGCCCCGAAAGTTAAAACTACTAAAAATAGTAAATTGCCAAAATTGTCAGAAAACTGTTTTGAGCCAATTGGAAAAGGTGGGTGGCCACCAATATACATATGGATCACTATAGTACAGTGAAAACCTTTGTCTGTATAACCCTTGAATACCCTAACCCTTGGGACAGAAACAAAAACATAACAAAAAAGATCTATTTCCACGCAACTGTGTCTCCTACATTCGGGTTGTGAAATTACAACACATTTCTTCATGTTAATAATTTGGGCATTTCATCACTGCAGTATTCTTCAGATCAAAGTATAACTCCGCCGGAGTAAAAAAAAGATTCAGGATCTTGTTGGCACCATTATTTGAGACCTATCTCATTGGATTCAACTCGTCGCCCTGATCGTTGTGATACACTTCACCCATAACCCATTTTCTGTGTGGTCCCACCCATCCTTTTTCGTGTTCCATATTCATCATGGCCCACACCCGTAGCCAAGACTTGGAAGCTCTCTTTAATTCCTTGCACTCTAATTTCACAGAAAACCAACAATAAGTGAGACAACTCAGTGCCAATATTGCCACTGTCAATAAAAACATGCATTCCTCCATCAACACCAAAATAGAGGACCTAAAACAATACCTCAAACAATACCTTGCTACCTAGCTTGAATCCTTCACTACAATGATCTGCGCCAAGCTGCATATCCCTACAGATATTCCCTCATCTAACCCACCTTTGNGAAATTTCCTCTCATTCCTAGAATTTTCAGCCCCATCACTTTTAGCGTGACCTATGCCTTCCGCGTGTGGATGTGACCAAATTTTATGGCTCGGATCCCACTGACTGGGTAAATCAAATGGAGCATTATTTCTCTTTTTATGTCATTACGGATGAGTTGGCCAAACTCCAGTATGGTGTTCTCCAACTACATCAAGAATGTTGGCAATGGTGGCAATGGAGATAAAATGCCCACCAAGGTTATGTGGCACATATTTATGAATGCTTTGACACTGACTCCAACCATTTAGTCCATTTGAAAAATTTGAAACAATCTAGCACAATGGAAGACTTTATAGCCTCTTTTGAGCGATTGGATTTTTGTATAGAGGGCATGTCTGATGCTTTTTTCCGAGAATGTTTTATCAGTGGCCTCAAGGATGAGATTCGTTCCCATGTCCTCATGGCTCGGCCTTAGAGTTTGGTGGACGCTACTAAAAGAGATAAGGAAGCACAACAGGTTGTCTCTTCTCAAAACCAAAAACCCTCCTTTATTCCTCACACTAAACCAATCACTCCCACTCCACCTTCTACTCCACTGAATATATAGAAATTGACCAGAGCTAAAATGGATGAACGCCAACTCAAAGGCCTTTTTTATAATTGTGATGACAAATATTTTCCTGGGCACAAGTGTAAGGAAAAAAATATTTTTATGGCCATCTCAAAGGATGCTTCAAAAGACGATGTTGAGGCTACCCTTGTGTCCATGTCACCTAAACCCATTGACATGGCCCCTCCCTCAGACCCTCCTGAAGTAGAACCAGTCATTTCCCTAAATGCTCTCACTGGATTCTCTACTCCCCAAACCCTCAATCTAATTGGTTACATTAAGAATAGGAAGGTCATCATTCTTGGTGATAGTGGAAGCACCCATAATTTTATTCATCGCCGCATTTCCCAAGAAACCAATTGCTATATCTATGTTGTCTATAATTTTCAAATCATAATTTCCAATGGCGGGTCCATGAAATGTGGAGGGCATTGTGAAAATGTTTGTCTCCAAATTGGTGAGTACCACATGAAATATCATATGTTTTCTATCGACATGGGCGGTTGTGAAATTGTGTTGGGTGTAGAATGGCTAAGGACCTTGGGTCACATTCTCATGGATTTTAAGGAATTAACCATGCAATTCGACCATGAGGGCCAACAATATAAGTTCCAAGGCATCACCTTGAGTTCCCTGGAGATCATTAGTTCCCATCACATGGAAAAGCTTCTAAAAAAAGGTCATTATGGCATTATTTCCCAACTCCATGCCATACAAGCCACTGAGACACCCTATGTGTTGCAGGACCTCCAATCCATCCTCTCTAAACATCAAGTGTTTTTTTCCACTCCCTAGGGACTCCCTTCTTCCCGTGGTGTTCATGATCATTCCATTCCCCTTGTCCCAAGAAGCCTTCCTGCCAATATCCATCCCTATCGTCATCCCTTTTCCCAAAAAAATGAAATTGAGAAAATTGTTCAAGAATTTCTCAACGCAGGTGTTATCCACCCTAGTACGAGCCCCTACTCTTCTCATGTGGTCATGGTCCTTAAGAAAGAAGGTTCTTGGCACATGTGTCCTGACTTCTGCGCCCTCAACAAACTCACCATTATAGATAAATTTCCCATTCTTGTCATTGATGACCTCTTGGATGAATTGAGTGGCACCCAATTCTTTACTAAACTTGATATTCATTCTAGATACCACCAGATCCATATGAACGAGTAAGAAATTCCTAAGACTGCATTTAGAAATCATGAGGGCCATTATGAGTTTTTGGTCATGCCCTTTGGCTTGTGTAATTCTCCCTCCACTTTCCAAAGACTCACGAATAATATCTTTTGTCCTTTTCTCCGTCATTTTGTCTTAGTTTTTTTTATTATATCCTCATCTATAGTAAAACCTGGACATCCTATATTTCTCATGTGGATTGAGTTCTCCATATAATCTCTCAGCACCAACTTTTCCTCAAATAATCTAAATGTGATTTTTTGGYGCCTCAGAAGTCTAGTACTTGGGTCATCTTGTTGGCAAGGTAGATGTCAGGGTGGATCCTAAAAATATTGAAGCTATGCAAGATTTTCCTCACTCAAAAACTCTCAAAAGATTCTGTGGATTTCCAGGTTTCACAAGTTAGTATCACAAGTTTGTTAAGAATTATGGAAAGATTGTGGCACCTCTCACTGCTCTCCTTAAAAATAAGTCTTTCACTTGGACTCCAACAGCTGCTAAGACTTTTCAAACCTTGAAGATGGCCATTTTCACCACTCCAATCCTGGCCCTTCCTGATTTCACAAAGACCTTTTTCCTGGAATGTGATGCTTCTGAGAAAGGGATTGGCGTAGTCCTTATGAAAGAGGTCGACCTTTGGCATTTACCAGCAAACAATTTTCATAACGACATTTGGGCAGATCAATATATGAAAATGAATGTTGCATATTTTGCATCCAGTGGATCTTTGGTGCCCTTATCTATTGGGGTAACGCTTCCAAATTAAGACAGATCATCAAAGCCTCAAGTATTTTATAGAACAATGTCTTTCCTCCCTAGAGAAAAAAAAATGGGTGACTAAGCTCCTTGGATATGATTATGAGATCATTTACAATAAAGGAAAATAAAAATATGGTTGTTGATGCACTTTCTAGAAAATATGAAGAAGAAGGGTCCCTTTTTTCTCTCTCCTTCATTGTACCAGATCGGCTCCAAGTTGTTCGTCAGGAATGGCTACATGATCGCAAAAGTTCACATCTGATACAACAATTTTAGGCCAATTCTCCAATCTCCCCAGGGTACTCTTGGCTCAATGATGAGCTTCAATACAAAGGTTTTTTGTATTTAAGCAAACAATCAAGACTTGAATCCACGGTACTTTCTAAGCTTCATGCTACACCCACCGCTGGGCACTCAGGGTTTACCAAAACCTATGACCGGGTCAAGCATTCTTTTTTCTGTGATGGTATGAAACAGGATGTTCAAACTTTTGTGGCTAAATGTGATGTTTGTCAATGCAACAAGGGAGAAATAGTCAAATCTCCTGGAACAATACAACCACTTCCGATTCCACCTGCTATTTGGTGGGATATCTCTATGGATTTTATTGCAGGATTACCTAAATCAGGAAATAAATCAGTCATCATGGTGGTAGTTGATCATCTTTCTAAGTATGCTCATTTTTGTTCTCTTCAAAACCCATTTACAACCTTCACTATGGCTCAATCTTTCATGGATCAGGTCTTCAAGCTTCATGGAATGCCTCATTCTATTATTTTTTATCACGACCCAACTTTCACCAACAATTTTTAGAAAGAACTATTCAAGCTACAAGGCACCCAATTGCATCTCAGTACAACTTATCATCCCTAGACTGATGGTCAAACTGAAGTTGTCAACAAGTGTTTGAAACATATTTGAGGTGTTTTGCATCAGAAAAGAAAAATAAGTGGGCTCAATGGTTACCACTAGCTAAATGGTGGCACAACACTTATTACCATACAACTACACACATGACTCCTTTTGAAGCTGCATATGGAAAAAATCCACCTTCAGTTCTCTCATACTTTCCAGGTGTCTCGAAGGCCCAGTCGATTGACCAAACGCTTACAGTTCGAGAGGCTATTATCCGTACCCTCAAAGAGAATTTGTTCATGGCCTAGAATTGCATGAAGCAACAAGCAGATCAAGGTCACTCTGAACATCAATTTGCAGAGGGAGATCATGTTTTTCTTTGACTACAACCTTAAGAGAAAAATTCCCTCAAGGCTAACCATTGTCAAAAACTGGCACCCAAATTTTATGGTACTTATACCATTCTCAAACGTGTGGGATAGGTGGCCTATTAGTTAGCTTTGCCCAGTCATTCTAAGCTCTATCTTGTTTTTCATGTTTCTTGCTTAAGAAGGTGATTATAACTAAGTTCCAAACTCAAATCAACCTTCCCGAGTGGGATGAAGAAGGCTCCATTTGGCTACAAACACAAACAATTTTGGACCAACGTGAGTGTCGTCTACATCGGTGAACCATCAAGGAAGTGTTAGTCCAGTGGAAATATACAAATCCATCAAATGCCACTTGGGAACCAACTACCATTCTGTAGAAATTTCCTCATCTCAAGCCTTGAGGATAAGGTTGTTTTTAAGGGGGAGGACATTTTAGGGACCTAACCCCTCACGTAGGTAGAATAATATATGTCCATGTAATAAAGGTCAATATTAATAAGGCCTAGCAATAAGGAATAATAAGTCAAATGTAAGAAGACCTAATAGAAGCTTCCGCTTCTAGAAGGATCTTCCTCTATATTGTTCTTTTGATAGACATATTTAGTATAAATAGGAGTAGAGGGTATGCGAAGTTTTGTCTTGTATATTATTGTAATAGAGATCTGCTTTGCTGGAGGTTTCCCCTCGAAGAGGTAAGTTAACATTGCTCTCAATAATCAAAGTGCTCTTTCTGGTATTATTCTGGTACTATTTGGTATTATTATGGTGTTGTTCTGGTTATATCATTGTTTATCTGCCATTTCTAGCTAATTATTTTTGTTGTACATACTATTTCTTTCTTAGCATAGAGATTCACAAGTCAAGTAGGGTATTGTGCACTAAAGCAATAGATCTACGCACAAATCTTTCTTCTTTTCTTCAGTTCCCAACAATCACAGTTTCAAGTCCCGACAACGGAACCATTTTTTGGCACAGAGGCAGACCCAGGGTTCAACAATTCAACAACGCACCAACAAAACCCTAACTACCAGCCCTTTCGGCAACACCTGCGAAGCAGACGAATTCTCACCTGAGGTAGAGGCAGGGGTGGTTGCATAACTCAAGTGTCTACAACCTAGCTGGGACACAGATATTTGATCACAGTACTTAACAAAGCACTTAGGAGTTAACATTCATTAATATTTAACTCTTATCCACTTCGCAGGGGAAAATCCTAATTACAGAAAAACATAGTATTCAACAAGATCTAACACATCCAAGCACTTATCATATAGAAATAGATTAGATATAGAATTCATTCACATCACTAAGCACTAAGCTACTATATCAGATGCATATAACATATATTTATACACTAAGAATAACTCACATTTCAACCATAATGCACAAAGAAACCACAACATAGGATATACGTGGTTCACCCTCAGCATGGGGCTACATCCACCAAATCTTCTCCTCTTTATTATCTTTGTTCAATGCACAAAGCCACAAGACACACTCCGCATAGGACAAGAGATCTGTGTGCACCTCGCTAGATCCTCCTTCCTCGAGTTATGTCATAGCACAAAGCCTTCTTACACAGTTTGCACACCAGCTTCTTACATTCACTTGCACTTAGCTCTACAAGTCTTAACACATAGTATGCACAAATCCTCTAGCTCCGCACTAAGCCACAAACGTTCACTAGTACTACTTCACTACTACTTTCTTACATCGCCTAGATATCTGTTTATACATTGCAAATGGGGCCTAAAAATGGTTAAACGCATGGGCTGACATCCCATTCTCATTACATAAAACCCTAAACCCAAAAATGCCCTAAAAAGGGGCCGAGATCCCATGATCTCCACTTTTCCTTGTGCTCTGCCTTTGACCAACCTTTCGAAGTCCAAAAAGTGGTCAAAAATGAACAAGGTTCTCCAAAAATTGGTCAAGGGCCAACATGCCCACAACACTCACCTGTGACTCATCCCGAGTCATTCAGATCTAGGTAACTCTACCTTGAAGGCCTAGAGCTTGTCTCAAGCTGCCTCGAACTATTGCTTTGCTAGAATCTCCTTTTTGGTGAACTCTTGAATAACCTTCTTGGTCACAGGTCCTTCTAAGTGTTGTTCTACTGTGGTGACCACTTGTTTGAGTTCTACACCTCGTCCTTAAATTTCCTCAAAAAGTGTGCAAGCTTCATCCTGCACTAACTGGAGCTTCTGAGTCACTTCCATGAATTTACTCCAGATGGCATGGACCTGATGTTGAACCATGATCTATTCTTGGGACCTTTTCATCCTCTTGAATGTTGACAAGGGCTTCAACTATGCTTGCACTGTTGTTGTCTGCTTCTTTTCCTCCTGGAGATGTGACTCCAGTGTCCTTAGTTCAGGGTCCTCTGCAAGGTGCTCATAAGCCTGTGCACTTCGACTGCTGAGATGTTTTCATTCTACGGAAAATGCCTTGATTCTCTGGACTACGCTCTAGGCATTTTATTCCCTTTGGTCTCGCACATCCTACAGAGTGCTTGACACTACTTGTAATTCTAGTTCTACTATTTGTTGGAGCTGCTGAATGGATTCAAAAANCGACGTTGCTCTATGGATTCCTCTTTTTCTTTCTTTAATTCCTTTGTGGCCTACTCTTTTTCCTCCTGGACACAATGAAGGCGAGCTTCTGTCGATTCTACTAATCTGTGTAGTTGGGAAGGCTTAACTCCCAACTCTTCTCCTTCTGGTGCTGGTGGAACAGTAGATACTGCGTGGCTATAGTAGAGGGCTTGTTGTACCCCTTTCGATTTTGTTTCAATCCCATCATACATGGTCTCATGTTTTTATTCGTTGCACTGTAGAATGTCTTATGAGGTATCCGATACAATGACGATGATGAGCTCAATATCATCCACCATTAGCACAATCTGAAAAGGTGGTTTATTGGCTTTTGAATTCTTCTGCGATGTAGGTTTCTTGGGGGGGAATTTTCTTTTATTGGATGTGTCAGCTTCATCAAGGGGGTCCCTAGGTGTTACTTCACCCTGCTTCAATTTGTCTTCTTTATTGTCATTCTCTTCCTTGTCTACTTCGTCACCTCCTCCCCCTCCAGATGAATCTGAAGTAGTTTCTTTTGATGCATTGTTAAGCTTATGTACCTCTTCCTTATTTTTCCTTCTGCTACTGTTGGGTGCATCATATTCTTCACGAGTGACCATAGGGCTTCCGATGAGTTCGGGGTCAGACAGTTTTGTCTGGTCGACTAGTATAAGGAAATCTGCGGGCCATTCCTTAGTTATTTATTCCATGTCCTCCTCGATGATCTTATAGTAGGATTGAAGCTCTTCTTTATGTTCATATCCTCATGCAGTGATATAAATAAAATGTCCATCTGTGCAGAACTTCACAAATGGCCTGAACCTGTGCAAGGTGTTCGGCGTCATATGAGGGAAAGACTCAATATCCCTCTTTAACTGTAGGTAATAGGTGTGGAACAATACATTTGACCACCATTGTTTAACCATGGTGCTTGAGTACCATAGCGTAGTGAACTTCGTAGCTAGGGGTTTGATGGCTCAATCTCAGGGAAGGTCGCTCCTTCTGGCATATCCCAAGCAATGAAGGTGATGAGGATCAACAACCATATGAAATGGAACTCATAGCCCTAATCCTGAGGTTTGCGACAGTATTTCTCTAACTGGTTGATGAGGTAGCTCACCCAGTTCATTTGTAGTCCTTCAATGCATTTTCCCGTGAGGTCAACAACGAACCCCATGACTTGCATGGGTTTGTTCTTCCTTACTATCTTACCATCGATCAACTGGCAGGCTAGGGGCACTGCATCATTGTGTATAGAAGCTACCTTGTATCATCGCTTCCCTTTCTCCACATCGCCATAGGTGTCTTTGATTCTCTATGCCAAGACATGATATGCAACCTTCCCCGGATAAAATTCTTGTGGGTCTGGTCCTTGCATGCTTAATATGATGATCCGATAGATCAACACCAGATCTACAGTGATGCTTCTGTCCAACCAAAAATAACCACCATGGAAGCAAGATAATTGGATTTTAACACATGCGTTAACCTCCTGATGCCTTCCAAAGTGGGGTATCTTCATTATGTTCAGGATGGTGGACCTCGCGATGTCCATGGTCCACGGCTGGGGGATGATCTTTGACTACTTCCCCTTTTTCTTGGTCAAATACTTATGTAGGGCGAGCATGTCATAGTTCTTGCGATATCCCAATTTGAAGTCAATGATCTTCAAGTCATAATCTATCCCAACTATAGTCCAACTGCACGTATCCCCTTCGGGAGGTACGCAATTATCAAGGTGTAGTCAAAGTCCCTCGGGACATTGTCACGACTAACCGTGCCAGCCAGAGGCGGGATATAGTCGGGCAGGATAGATGGGATGAGCTTCGCATTCGCCAATTCATCATGATGATTGCTACATTTCTCAGTAGTGGATCAGCTAGACCGACTCTGTGTAGTCAACAGGGATGCTTCCAATCCTCACGTTGATGAATATTATATGCCTGTGGACATCACCTTTTCATCCATGAGGTCTATTAGGATATGTTCGATAGAATTATCTACTGTGATAATGTCGTCTGACATGGACGCTCTAGGTCAGATATCTTAGGTTGGTGAGCAAACACTCAATGTAACAGAATGGGTGGCGAGCTCTCAATAGGCACTGCATGAAAGAAACTAGTTCTTTGTGGGTTTAGATAATCACAATTGGCAAAAGTGCTCTTGGTGCAATGCTTGATGGGATAAATAGTTAACATTGTAATGAACTCTTCCAACGGGCAGGAACTCCTCAATCAATGCAATTCCATCTGGTATGGTGCAGTCCCAATGGTCCATTGGCGAACGTTCCAGCAATAACTATGTTTATAGCCATTTTGGAGCATCATTCTAACGGTCGGGACACCTCCAACGATCATATCGCTTCATCGTGGTGAAGTGACAATATACGTTGTTCTGATATCCTGATGAAGTTCTAGTTCTCCAAACCTTCCTTCTGCGAAGTCCTCTCTGGAACTTCCTGCAATTTTTCTAACTTTGCTTTCTTCTTGCTGAGCTTTCTAGCTTTCTTTCCTGTGATTTGAGTCACTAGTTTCCTCTTACCATTATTGTTCTTATCTCCTCTTGGTATAGTAAATCCGCATTGTGGAGGGTCTTTCATAGCATTCGATGGTAATACTTCTTCTCTTTCTGGGGTAGGTGCTCTACTCTCTTGTATGGACAAGAGTTTCAAGTCTTCATGTGTTCTTTCAATTTCGAAAACCAATTCTCTGGTCCTTAGTAGCTTCGAATTGTCCTCCTTTTCTTCCAATAAGTGTGTTAGTCTCCTAGCCATGAAATCTCTTAGTTCTTTCTTTTTCTATTCTAGAGCTTCCTCTTCTTGTTTCCTTTGTATTTGATCTTTCTCAACCCAAGTTTTTCCTAGCAAAATAGAAAATGGGGTGTTGTTCTCAACAAACTTAACGACCTCAAATTATTCTTTTGTCGAAGTTCCATGAAATCTCATAGGTATCTGGGTAAGTCTTCCACATAGGGTTATCATCTTCCCTTTAAACAATCCTATTCCTCCCAATGAAGGAACCATAACAGGATTTCCCAAAATTTCCCAAGTTCTTTTTGTCATGATATTCACCTGTGTTTCCTCATCCAGAACATAGTCTATGCCAAAGTCTCCTATTATTGTTTCTATTCACTCCTTCTTTTTTAAGACCTCTGATAAGTTGATGTCTCTGTGATCATTCAGGGTTTCTTTCATCTGCAATAATATAGTCTCGGATTCTTTCTGTTTTTTAAGCATATTCTTAGTCTCTTGTCCTTCCTCATGGTATTCTTGTCTCATGTTCATCTTTTCAACTTTAGCAATCAGTCTAGGGTAATCTAAAACTTAATCTTCAGTAGCCTTACAAAAAAGGAAAATAGGACCTTAACCAGGGAATTCCTTAGAAAGATGTCCCAATATTCTACAATTATAACAAAGAGTCAATCCTCTCTTTCTCTTGAACGATCCCCAACCTTTCCTGTACTACGCACTGGGATCACAGTGGTGGATCTGAAAAAAAATCTTTCTGGGATCCTGCATCCATTTGTTAGTCCAACAATTATTTCTATGCATAGGAATAACATATCTTTCACTAGTTCTATCAGATCTATTCATATCAAATCTTCTTTCTTCTAGATGTGCCCTAGTTTTCAGACTAGGATAAAATCTATCAAACATAACTAGATCCATTCTTTCGAAACAAAAATTTTCACTTATTTTACCTTTATCAAAGCACAAAGCTTTAAGATCTTACCTCTTTCCTTTAGAACTGATTTCTTTCTTAGCACAGAGATTCACAAGTCAAGTAGGGTACTGCGCGCTAAAGCAACAAATCTACGCACAAAGATTTCTTATTTTCTTCAGTTCCCAACAATCACAGTTTTAGGTTCCAGCAATGGAACCATTTGTTGGCACAAGGGTAGACCAAGGGTTCAATGCTTCAACAACGCACCAAAAAAACCCTAACTACCAGCCCTTTTGGCAACACCTGCGAAGCAGATAAAGTCTCGCCCAAGGTAGAGACAGGGGTGGTTGCAGGACTCAAGTGTCTACAACCTAGCTAGGACACAGATCTGTGATCACAGTACTTAATAAAGAACTTAGCAGTTAAAATTCATTAATATTTAACTCTTATCCACTTCGCAGGGTAAAACCCTAATTACATAACATAGCAGTATTCAACAAGATCTAAGACATCCAAGCACTTAGCATATAGAAATAGATCAGATCTAGCATTCATTCACATCACTAAGCACTAAGCTACTATATCAAATTCATCTAACATATATTGCTACATTAAGCATAACTCACATAACAACCATAATGCACAAAGCAACCACAACACAAGATATACGTGGTTCACCCCCAGCATGGGGCTACATCCACCAACTCTTCTCCTCTTTATTATCTCCGTTCAATGCACAGAGCCACAAGACCCACTCCGCATAGGACAAGAGATCTACGCGCACCTCGCTAGATCCTCCTTCCCCGAGTTAGGTCATAGAACAAAGCCTTCTTACACAATCTGCACATCAGCTTCTTACATTCACTTGCACTTAGCTATGCAAGTCTTAACACATAGTATGCACAAATCCTCTAGCTCCACACTAAGACAAAACCATTCACTAGTACTAATTCACTACTACTTTCTTACATCGCCTAGATATCTATTTATACATTGCAAATGGGGCCTAAAAATGGGTAAACCCATGGGCCGACATCACATTCCCATTACATAAAACCCTAAACCTAAAAATGACCTAAAAAAGGGCCGAGACCCCAGGATCTCCACTTCGGCTTGCGCTCCGCCTTCGACCAGCCTGTCGAAGTCCCAAAAATGGTCAAACATGACCACGATTCTCCAAAACTTGGTCAAGGGCCAATAGTTGCATTGTTTTTCTTATTGTTCATATTCTATCTCAGTGGTCTCTCTCCCGTTTGAACTCTTCCTCCTTTGTGTATCCCCTCCCCTTCTATCTGCTATATTTTCTCTATCCTTCCCAATGACCAATGAAATTGGAAAACCCAAGCATCGACCAACCTACTATAGTTATGTTTCTCGCTGTAACACCCTGTTTCCCCCAGTCTATAAAAATAACTATGTTGGCCAAGAACTATGGAAAACTCAAAGATGTGAATGTTTGATTTGACAGACCTTTGCATAAAAGGTCCATGAATGTAAATTATATAATGAATATGTGTTGCATGACTGCTGAGAAGGGGATGTGCTAAAAGAGACCACGATGGCTAATGAGAGGTGGTGGAAGGGACCTGGAATGGTTGCGTTAACTTCCACTGAGCCAATACCATAACGGTTTATACTTTCTCACAAACCAAAGCAGCTCTTTGATCCTGGAATGGATATCCCATCAGATTGGTAGGTGGGGAGGCTCCTCAAGAATTAATGAGGGGATGGGGGTGAACCTCCCATCCGTAATAGCCCTTAGACCTGACCACGAATGGAAGAATTCGTGCCACACACAACCTTGCAGACAAAAATTGGCAAGAGAGAAAATGTGGTAGGAGAGAGAGTAGTGTGCGTGATGGGGATCACGGAAGAGACAAGAGAAACCCTGGAAATGTAGAGAGTTCTGAATACCAGGAGAAGGAGAGTAACCTTCATCTTGGATTATTTTCCTGCATCAGGAGAAGGAGAGTAACCTTTGTCCTTGATTTCTGTTGAGTTGGAAGTAGGAGACTGAACCTCAAAGCATCGTTGTCTAGCTCGGGGGTGGCTAGTGGTAAATGTGTTTGGAGTCACTGAGCCTATGATTGGGCGGAAATGAGCACCCCTCTCAGCATTTGCATCACGCCTGGTAGATATGATAAGTTTTTTATACCTTGTATTTTGAACTGAATATCATGAATACATGCTTATGTTTATATGCCCATAATAAATTCTGTGTAGAATGATTGCCTGGTGTGATAGACTGGAAATAATGGATGCCTGTGTATGCTTACATGCCATAGTCGATTTTTGTACAAAGGATTAAGGTTGGGGCATGAATTCACTCCACTGCAAATTGTCTTGTTTTCTTAACTCTCGTAATGTTCCGAGAAGGCTCCTCAAGAGTACTCTTCCATGGAGATTACCCCATAAACCTTGGAACTGTGCCAAATTGTTGTATCCACTACTATAGAAGCTACATAGATAGAAGAATTAGTATTACCAGTACATAAATACAATTTACCTACCTTCTCTCCTTTTGCTATTACTAGTGATCCTTTGGTGACCTTCCATGACTTATCTATAAATATAGATATACATCCTCCACTTTCCAAATTTCATGTTGAAATTGTATTTTTCCTTAGATTTCAAACATGTCTTACCACTTTCAACAACCATTGGTTTCCATTCTTTTTTTTTTTGGTACCTTACCCATTCCAACAATTTTTCATGGTGCATCATCACCCAAATGAACTTGTCCAAAATCAGCTTGAACATAATCTAGAAAATGTTTCCTATGGGGCATGGCATGAAATGAAGCCCCTTAATATACTACCCAAGACTCGAAAAAATTATCTATAGAAAGAATCAAAGCATCTTGTAACACGTCACCTGCTACATTTGCTTCCTAATTTTTCTCCTGTTGTCCATCTCTTTGTTTCTTTGGATCTCTATAGTATTTCTTCATATGTCCTTTCGTACCACAATTCCAACACTCTATCTTTGCTAATCTAGATTTGGATCTACCCTTCTTATAATTCTCGCGGTTCCCTGAGCCCTTGTAATGTCCCTTTCCAAATAGGAGCTCCAGAAGAGGAGGCTTAATGGTCTAAACCACCCCATTAGACTATAGCTAGGGCTAAAGAGGGGTAAATAGGGTTACTAGAGGTCACTCTAGTCACAGGTGTTATATTAGGAAAGTGGCATTGATCTAAAAAGGGTTAAAAGCGCTTTTAAGTCATTGTGAGCTAAAAATAGAAGTCAATAGTGAATTAGGGTTTCAACTGATTTAGGGTTTTGGAAGTCAACGATGAATTAGGGTTTTAGCATGATTTAGGGTTTTGGAAAGCTATAAAGGAAGGGTCAGTGACCTAATTCATCATTATTAAGATTATGACTTGTCATTGAGGAGAAGA
>JASDQU010239292.1:3888-16794 GCA_032191745.1 Picea mariana
GAAACTTGCAAGTTTGTTCCTAATCTACAAAACTAATACATGCTAACACATATCATCATCTAACCTGCAAAATAAAAGCAAGACAATTAAGCTACAACAAATTAATCAATTAGATAAAAACACACATGTACAGGAAATAAGAAAGAGTAGTTAAATTAAGAAATTGCATAAACAACAAAAATACAATAACCAGACTACTGGTGGCCCCCCCAACAAGTAGTGGCTACCTTCTACAAGCACACCATGAACTTCAACAAGTTGAATTCACCATGAAAACATGAAAACGCAGTTCTGGCACAATTTTGGCAATGCGAAATGTCAAAACAGAGTAAAAATGAGTTTCTGGCAATTCGAATGCTTATGCTACTTGGTTAACAATCTAATGACCATCCTATCGGTATTTATAAGCTTACAACCTAGGTGGTCGACCAAAGGAGGGTCGAACCACCTCTAAATTCCGCAAATTACAATAAATGCGGCCATAACTAACAAAACAAAGGAATCCAATAATCACCCTCTTTGGACAACTGAAATCGAGTTGTCTTGAGCTTAGTAGCTGGAGGGGGTGATGATAAACAAAAACAGTCTGCCCGATTTGTCCATCATTGGTCGCCAATACCATAACTGCCAACTCACCTTGCATTTTTGTGCAATACTGGGTGCTGGAACGAGTGTCGGATCGGGTACCAGAACGAGTGCTGGAACGAGTGTCGGATCAAGTGTCAGAACTGGAAACATGGTGCGTGTTTCCCTGTAATAGCAGAAAAACACGAATTAACTCTTGGAAACCATAAAACATGATGAATTAAACTTGATTTAATCATAAAACATGAATTACATGTACCTCATGCCGATTATACCATTTTATCATAAAATTCTTCAAAAAGCTCTTTCAAAACGTGCAAAACATATATGTACATGTGGCAAAAATGTATAATAACCGTCATAAAAATGATCATTTCTCGGGCCCAACATTACCCCCACACCTATGACTTTGCAGGTCCCACTGTAAACAAAAAGAATTTACCCCTCAAAACTAGGCTTGCTGAGGAGGATCGGCTTTGGAAGCTTCTCCTTCTTGCTGTGTGGACTTAGCCTTGTGCCTCTTGTGTTGCTTCAATTGTGCTCTGAGGCTGTGGTTAGATTTGGTCATTTCATCAACCAATCACTAAAGGGAATTGACCTTTGCCTGAAGGACTGCATTATCATGATGAAGGTGTGTGTCTATTTTCTTCCTCTCTTCCAACTATTGGAGAAGCTTATAGTTTTCTTTTTGTAGCTACTCTATGGTTGGGACAGAATTGGTGATCTCTAAGGAAGGCTTATATGCTTTAAGGGACGTGGACAATTTATCAGTTTTAGGATCAAGAGTAGGCATGGGTGAAGTAGGAGTGATGGGAGATTGGAAAGGTGAGGTAGGTTATGATTTTGTTTTTCTTAGTGGCTCTAATCCATCCGCAAAGAATTCTCTAGGTTTCTTATGAGGGCTCTCAAGGTCGGAGGACACTTGGATAGGATCCAAAGTAGGTGGAGGTTTTGAATAAGGCTTGGTTCTTATGTTCCGGGTACTCTTCCAAAAGGGTCCCTTACCAAATCGGTTGGCTCCCCTCTTGTTTGTGGGAATGATGGGAAAGTCTTGATGCATTACTTCTTGGGGCTTCTTAGGTGTAGGATCAAGAGAAAGTGAAGGCATTGGGGGGTCAACAATAGGCTTCTTTTGGTCTTTGTTCTTGGTCTTTTTCCCTGATGAAGAAGTAGGAATGTCAACAAGATTTTGGTATTGTTCTGGTAAAGAGAGGGTTTGTGAAATGGAGTTTGGAGTTCTTGGAGAGTGAGGCTTGGATGGAGAGATAGTTTTTAGGCTAGGTGGCTTTCTGTCGATCTTAACTTTCAAGTGGGGGTTTGCAAATTGGTAGATAAAGGCATCCCAACTTTGCCCTTGTTTCTCTAGTTCAGTAAGAATGAGGAGTTTGATCAAACCATGGTGGAAGAGACTATTGTGGGGGTTAGTCACATTTTTCCTCACTTGAGAGGACATCTTCTCCAAGCTTTTGAGAAAATAAAAGGGAAAGTTCAAGGGTTTATTGAACATAAAATGAGCCAGCAATCTAAAATGACAAGCTTTGAAGGTGGAGTATCTACCTTCACATGTAATTAGCCTTGTGATGATGATGAGGGGGTTAACCAATTCTAGTTTTATCCACTCCTTAGCATACCCTTTCGCTCTTGAAATGCTCTTGAATTCGGTCTTAAACACCCTGTTGTAACTTGAGTGCGGCAATTGATGATTCTTGAACCATCTATCTCCCATTCTTGGGAGTTTTGTTGCAGCAGTAATTGACTCTTCTGTGACTGCAAAATTGAGAGACCCTACATGTGCTATCTTGCCATCAAAACCAACTGCAAATTTTGAAGAAAGACCGTCATCATGGCCTTGCAAACTAGATATAAATGGCCCCCAGCCAGCACGCAAGAACACTTCCCTGCACTGTGCGAAATCTGGAATGGAAAACAAGTCTGCATAGGAGGAGGGTTCATATCTTCTAGGAATTGTGACAGAGTTTGACTTCACCAAGCAAGGGTAAAATCGAGCCAAGCAATGACACGGATTGGGCATGGTCTGAGTGTGATTGGAACAGAGGGAAACTTTTACCAAGAAAGGGTGCAAACAAGCCAAGAGATGGCACGGGTTTAGCATAGTCTGAGTGCAATTAGAATAGAGGGCTAATTTGGCAGAGGTTGGGCATGATTCCTTAATGCAGGGCAGAGCAAATGGCAAGGGGAAATGAGATAATAGAGTGCCCAACTTGATTTTGGATTCTCTTATGGTGGAGTACGTTTCCCACATGTGCGCGCGAGCTGCCATGTGTGGGATATTCGAATTCAATGACAAGCTTGGGAGCAATGGATTGGTGCATATTTGGATCAATGTCCAAGTATTTTGACTTGGAAATTTGATCATAACCATATGAGGCATCTTTTAATCAATGCTTGTAACCAATGTAATTGAATATAATTGAATTCTAGTTACCTGGAATCTAGGACAGTTACTGGTATGTAATTCAATGGCACTTCAAACGACACTTCAAATGACATCTCATCCGGCACCTCATATGGTACTTCATCCAATACCCCTGTGTTAAGTTCATTTTCGCCTCTTATAATGGATAGCCTGCAATTTTGAAGTGTTTTTGACAACCATAGTGGTTAATGAGCAGAGGCAGAGTGCTCCATGCTCACTCATTCTTCTTGCATATGACATATAATGTCAAAACCTATAATGAACGGGTTATAGCAAGCATAAAACATGTATTGTCAAACCTACAATATGAAGTTTGTAATGGAAGATAACCAATAAAGAGTGGTCTATTAAATAACCAATAAAGAGTGGTCTGTTAAGCATGATTTTAGTAATGTATAGCACACAGGAGTTAAGCATTTAAAAATAACATGACTATCAATGTAATAACCTGTATCATGGTAATAATAAAAAAATTCTTGCAAAGACTCTTTTCTCTAGGCAATGATCATTTGTCAGCTCATGAACCCCTCCCACACACCTAAGTATTGTAACACCTCACAATCAAAAGTATAGGAAACTAGTCAGTATCCCCCAATAGCCGAAGATTTACAGTATGTCAAGTGTAAAGAAGAAATTTCACAGATTGGTCTAACGAGACAGTTAGGAGATGGCCCCGCCTATAGGATAAGAAGAGGTAGGAAAGAGAGTTTCAAGATAGTCTTAAAGTTATTTCCCAATGGAAAGTGTATGGAGTTCATTAATCTTAGCTTAACCACACATACTTCATGTCATCTTTGTCTGCAAGTAATGCCATACATTAGGACAAGCTTACATTTATTATTTATTTTTGTCAGATTACCATCCTCGCTAGGTAGAATGCCTCGCTGCCAGCAATCCTATTCAGTACTCCGATGGGTTTACCTAGTCATACCACAGGCCGGTACCCATTGCCATCAGACCTGTTCAGTATCCCAATGGGTTAGCCTCTTAAACCCTCAGAGACTGGTCCTCCATATTTTAGGATTTTAATATAAGATTGCTTATGCAAGAAGATGGAGGGACAACTTTGAAAACAACTTTTCTTTCGTTTTTTCTTTTCAATTGGGATGGCATTTATGTTAGAGGATGACTTTCCATTATATTATTAGTGGTTGTCCTGATGTATGGGTTACTTAAGCAGACATAACCTATCTAAAGATATGATATAATCAAGCTATTTAGTGTGTAGTGGTTGGTACCATTGAGAAAGAACAGAAAGGCATCTCTAGGCTCAACTCACTTTCTTCTTTTGTAATTATTATGATGTTTCCATGACTAACTGCTAATGAGACCTCCCTGTTACTCTTTGATAAAGACACTTGACTTACTTACTCAGGTTTCTTGGAAAAACTGTATGAGAGACCTCTAGGCTTGATCGTTATGGTATCACTTCCTTATACAGTGGTGAAGAGTTTCAAGAACAACTACTTTAGAGTGCCTTAAAAATGATAATTTTGCAAAAACATGGCTAATTACAGTAAGTCACTATTCATTTGATGCTTTAGAAGACACAAAATTCAAGTATAACAATGTTGTGAAGAAAGATCTTGAAACTGTGTACTCCTGGTGAAATAAATACTTACTGAAACCTCTTAGAATTGCCTTATTAACAAAAACTATTTACATATATATATAGTAGTAAATCTTAAAAAAAAACTTTTCAAGAACAAGGGGGGGCTTCCCCATCTACTAAGGCCAATGCCTTGTCAGCTGACATGACTTGTAGAAAATCCTCTCTGGAAATGGGCTTATGATAAAATTTAAGTCGATGTCCATTTACCACAAAGGAGACTTGTCCATCGTCAATTGTTTTAATTTTTACTGCTCCATTGTCATATACAATGTCTATCTCGTAAGGGCCCAACCAATGGGTGGTAAGTTTGTGTTTGAAGGTTTTGAACCAGGAATCAAACAACAGGGCCCAATCACACGGCTAGAAGTGCTTCTTCTTAATAAACTTTTCATGCCACTTACTCCTCTGGTTTTGGATTAATATCATCTGTTGGATGACATCTTGTCTGATTTCATCCAACTCATTTAGTTGTAGGGCTCGTTGCTTTTAAGCCTCATCTAGGTTCAATCCTAACTCTGCGGCAATACAGAAGGTCCTTACTTGGAATTCTATAGGTAAAAGTACTTGTTTCCCGTACACTAGCTCATAAGGGGTATGCCCAATGGTATTTCTCTAGGTAGTCCAGTATGCCCACAAAGCCTCTGGGAGCCTATCAACCCAATCCCGGTGATGTAACTGAACAGTCTTGGTCAAGATGGATTCCAAAACTTTGTTTGTGGATTCTACCTGACCATTAGTTTGCGGGTGGTATGGAGAAGATTTACAATGTTTAATCCCATATTTCTCTGTTATCTCTTTCATCAGCTTGGAGGTGAATTGAGTTCCTTGGTCAGTAACAATTTCACGAGGGACACTGAAGTGGGTAAAGATGTCTTCATAGATGAATTCGAAAAAAAACTTCTCTGTGGCCCTAAATAGGGCTTTTGCCTCTACCCATTTGGTGACATAGTCCGTACAAACCAAAATATAGTTCTTCTTACGGGACATGGGTTAAATTGGCCCTACAAAGTCAAGGGCCCATTTTTCAAAGGGTTCTATCATAACTTGGGCCTGCAAAGGAATTTCATCAGATGACATAGGTCTTCCTATCCTTTGGCAACTATCACAACTTCTCATAGACTTGGCAACATCTTTGAAAATGCTAGGTCAATAGTAACCTGAATGTAATACCTTATATGTTGTGCGTCTGTCAAAGAAATGGCCACCACATGGTCCATCATGACAAATTCGTAGTATATCAGGTACCTCGTCCTCTCGGACACATCTACGAATAATCAAATCATGACCTGTGCGAAAAAGATCATGACCAACCCAAGAGTAATTAGCACTTTGTGTAATAATTTTCTGCTTTTCATGAGGTGACAAATGAGATGGTACCTTCCTAGTGGCTAAATAGTTTTCCATATCTGCAAACCATGGGGTATTGACAGAGAGGGAAAAGAGGTGCTCGTTTGGGAAACTATCATCTATAGGGATATCATCATCCTCATTTTTTATTCGGGAAAGAAAGTCAACTACTACATTATCCTTTCCAGGTCAATCAAGCACAATAATATTAAATTCTTGCAATAACAAGAGCCACCTAGTCACTCGACCATTAGTTATAGGTTTATTCACGAGGAATCTAATGGAGGAATGGTCGGTGTGTACAAATACTTTATAACTTGTAATGCAATGATGCAATTTGTTAATAGCATGAACAACTGCCAAGAATTCCTTCTCGGTGACTGTGTAGTTCAACTCGGCAGGGGACAAGTTCTTGCTTATAAAATAAATGGCATGGGACTCCTGGTCCTCTTTCTTCCCTAATACCCCTCCTATTGTTGACAGCTATGTCGGAGGCATCAGTGGATATATGAAATGGGAGAGTCCAATTGGGCCCTCTAAGAACTGGTGCCACAGACAACTTGGCTTTCAAGGTTTCAAAGGTAGTTTGACTATGCTTAGTCCAAACAAAATCAACATCTTTTATCAATAATCCAAACATAGGTGCAACAATCTTTGTAAAATTTTCGATAAACCGTCGGTAATATACGGCATGTCCAAGAAATCTTCTCACCTCTTTATGAGTCTTGGGGGGTGGAAGTCTAATAATGACCTCAATCTTTGCAGGATCAACTTTTATTCCTTCAGATGAAACATGATGTCCTAGAACCACTCCTTCAGTTAATAACATTTTGCATTTTACATGACTTAGAGATAGGTTCATTTTCTGGCATCTGATGAGGACTTTTTCTAAGTTGTCTAAAGCTTCATGGTAAGTGTTGCCATAGACTGTGAAGTCATCCATGTAGACCTCCACACAATCATGAATAAGATCGGCAAATATCCCTAATACTGCTCGTTGAAATGTGGCAGGAGCATTACACAATCCAAGTGGTAAGACCCTATAAGCATAGGTGCCTCATGGACAAGTAAAGGTAGTCTTGTCCTAGTCCTCGGGTGCTATAAGAATCTGGTTGTACCCACTGTACCCATCTAGAAAGGAGAAGTACTTCTTTCCAGACAAGGTATCTAGAACTTGGTCAATGAAAGGAAGAGGAAAGTAGTCTTTTAGAGTGGCCTTGTTGAGTTCCCAGAAATCAACACAAATTCTCCATTTCCCGGTCACTTTCTTTGGGACGACTACAAGCGGGGATACCCACTTACTGTCAGAGATGGGATAGATAAATTCGACATTTAACAACTTTTGGATTTCCTCCTTGACTATGTCTTTGAGTGTTGGGTTCATCCTTCTTTGGGTCTGCCTAACAAGTGTTACTTACCCCTGGGTGTATATATGATGGATGCATGTGTCAGGCTGTATACCCTTCATGTCAGTGTATTCCTAGGAAAAGGCTCCTGATTGTTCTTTAAGGATATCTACTAACTGTTTTTATTGGTCTGTATCTAGCCCAGAGTTTATATGTAAAAATTTCCCTGGACTAATCTCGTAGGGCATAGTATAAGACATGGCAGACTCATCTATCTCAAAAATAAAATATTTCGAAGACAAAATGGATGGATCCAATTGTTCTTGAAATTCTTCCCCAAACATGTACTCAAATTGGGGAAAAGACTGTGGACAATCCACACATGTGATAGTAGAAATGAACTGGTTTAGCACATTTTCTGTTGTGTTCTCCTGAAGTGCCCATGCATGGTCACTTGGAAATATGGGTTCTTCCTAGTCCTCGTTCTCATATGGGCATTCAAGCCACCATATATTCTCCATAATAGGTTGAGCTGGAGGGTAAATGGTGAGCTTCTGGATAGAGAGACCATTCGAGATGGTCATTTCTCCTTCTCTACAGCCAATAAATGCATTAGATGTGGCTAGCCAAGGTCTTCCCAAAATAACGGGATGGCCTTTGGTAGGATCCTTTGAATGAATGACAAGGAAATCTACTGGGTACTCCCATGAGGCTAAAGTAACCATGACATCATCTAAAATCCCTTCAGGTATAACCCTAGTCTTATCTGCTAATTCCAAAATGGTTGGGGTAGGCCGAAGAAGAGGTTGTAACTGTAATTGTTCCAAGGTAGTAGTGGTTATAACATTAATGGCTGCCCCTAGGTCTATGAGAGTGTTTCCAATAGAGACCTCCTTAATGGTTATGGTCACTACGGGGTTTCCTAGATTCCCATACTTTGCTAGCTTTGGATGCTCTGATATGTACTCAGAGAGTCCTCCTACCAAATGTACTGTAGGGGGGTCCTTTTTCTTCCTACCTGGCTTCTTAATACACAATTCTTTGACTACCTTACTATAGATTGGAATGTCTTTAATGGCTTGAAGCAAAGGAATCTTGACACAAATATTTTTCAATTCATTCAAAATGTCAAATTCCGGTCGGGTGGTAGGTTTCTCGATTACCAATCGGTCTGAATAAGGAGGGACCTTCGTAATTTGTGAAGGTTCACTTTGGGGAAGCTTGGGTTCTTGATTCTTCGAGATAATAACATCTTCCCACCTAGTGTCATCCATGGGTTGTTGGGTGGTTTCTTCTTCTTCTTTTTCATGGATGACTACTGAAGGTCTCTGCCTATCTAGAACTTTTCCCGATCTTAGTTGAATTTCCTGTAATGGAACAGGAGTAATGACATATGTCAGGAAGGCCTGCATCTCAACGTTATTAAGAGGTTGAAGGGGATTATTATTGGGGTTTGACACTGGCTGTGCCGGTAATAGTGTCGGTCTCAGGGAGCTTGCATTTTGATATTGTAGGGGTTGTTGTTGTGGGATATGAGGTAAAGGTGGTGGAACGAATCCTGGCAAAAGCTGTGCAGTGTTCGATGGGAACTAAGGATAAGGATGGTTGGACATAGGAATAGGTGGAGCTTGAGGGTTTCCTAGATTGTGTCCTCCTCTCCATCCTTGTAGCCAAGGAATTTGGTACTAAGTAGACCAGTTTTTCAAACTTGGTGGGTTCCACTGTTGTTGTTGTTGATAATAGGGTGGAACTTGGAATTGTAGATCTAGGTATGTGGGATGATTCCTAGGTTGCCATGGCCTCCTAGGTGCATAAGAAGACTCCCCAGGATCTCCACTCCTATAGATGGCTAATAAATCGGGCAAGGATGGACATTTCTCAGTTGAATGGTCTTCAGTATAGAAGCCACAAACTGAAATGTTATCTAATGGGCATTCCCTTGAGGAATGCTTCCTTTTGCATCTTGGGCAATATATTCTCATTGTTGCATTCTCCTCATCCTGTTTCTTTTTAAGTTTAAGGGTGTCCATTTGGGAACCTATAGTTCTTAGGATGTCTATCTTGAAGTTTTCTACAAGGTTCCCTATCTCTGCTCTTGTAATACCACCTGAACTAACTGGTTTTAAGCTTCTATTGTAAGGGTACCGAACATTCTTTCCTGTTTTGGCTCTACTCCTTGAGTATTTTTTAGACATTTCACATATTTCAACAAGTGGTTTATGAGAAATATCACCTAATTCCATCAGGTTAAGCATATCTAAATATTCTTCTAAAATTACCTTAAGGAAAAGAGCCCTAACTGCATCCTCTGGGAGGTCATGGTATTTTGACTTCTTGAAGATATAACCAAATCTTTCCATATAGTCTTCAAGGGTCTCGTCTTCTAACTGTTGGACTTTAGAGATGTCATTACGAGACTCTTTGGTATTGCAGTAGTCTTGGTACTTCTTAAGAAAAATGTCTTTCATGGATTCCCAATACCTAATACTGGATTCTCCCAACCCCATGAACCATCTTAATGCAGAGTCTTTGAGGGTGGCAGAAAAGATTTTTAATTTTTGGGCATATTGCACATAGTTGTAGCTCCTGCACAATATGTCAAATTAAAATAGGAAGGTGTCTATATCTTCACTGTTTTTACCATAAAAGGTAGGTAGTGCTGAGAGAGGAATATTCTTCATGTTGACATTTGGAGTGGTGTCTAAAATCAGAAATCCGAAGGTAGTTTCGGTTTGGTTTCTAGTTTCTTCTTCCTCCCCATGTCTTACATTGTTATGGTCCTCTTGATCACCCATATTGGCTTGGTTTCCAAAAAGAGAGTACCTAAGTGGTTTTATCTTTGAAGAGAACAAATTTTCTCTTTGATGAAAAGGTCTTCCTACTGATTGGATGTCTGGGACTCTACTCGAGTCGGTTGAGATTATCGGTGCCAAATTTTCTATGTCAATTTGAGAGATAATTACATTGGTTGATCTACCAAACAAAAGATTCACTTGTTCAGGGTCTATGATATCTTCAAAATTAGGATTTCCTAGTGGTGGTGTAAAAGAAAAAGTTGTATTGTTTGGTTCTACAGAAGGCTCGAGTGGTCTTGCCTCCTGTCCCAATATGTTTGATGCTTTAATTTCTTGTTCTATAGTGCTACCTATTTTAGTCTTCTCAAAGACTATTTTAGATCTTTGGGTTGAGCTAGCTCCTATTTTTTGGTATTGGTCTGCGGATTTTACAAGCGGAACGTTCCTTCTCCCAAAAAGATCAGAAGGAACCTTGGTTGAAAGGTATGATTTAGATTTAATGTATCTACCTTGTGGGTCTCTAGGCCCATTCATGAAATAAAGAAAAAATAAAAGAAAAAGCTACCATTTTATTCCTAGGTCTATTCATGAAAAATAAAAACGAAAAGAAAAATTGTCATTGGGTTTGGGGGAACCTGCTATAGCAGATGCGCAAGTTCTTACCTTTCGTCTTAAAGTTCCCATACCACCAAATTAATGCTAAGGTATAGATATTATCTAATTCCTAATTACCTCTTACCTTGAGACAACTCCCCGGCAACGACGCCAAAATGTTAGGTGATTTATATGTACTAAAAAAGACACTAAACTACCCTCAATTAAATTGTCAACCCGGAGTAAGTAAACTTAGAGTTGTAGAAAAATATATGCCAAAGGTAAAAGGTTGGTAGGAGTATAATCTAATTAATGAAAGCATCTATCTAAGACTAATCTATTCAAGCAAACCTATCTAATGAGCAAACCCTACTAAGCAACTTGAAACTAGGTAACCTAATTACTTTTGGGCCAAGGACTGATGGATAGTTCCTAAGAAAGTAAGTAAAAACCCTATTCAAAGCAAACTAGTTCATGACATTAAGCAAAGGTAAACTACTAAGCATACTAAGCAAATGATGAAAGCAAACTACTTTTAACTTGCCAACCTACATTCAATGAGCAACTACCCTATGAAAGCAATTAAATAAGCAAGTAAGCAAAAGCACCTATCTAACCTATTAAAGAAAATAGACAAGTAAGAAAAGACACCTAACTAACCTACTAAAGCAAAAGACAAGTAAGCAAAGACAACTATCTATCCTACTAAAGCAAAGGGACAAGTAAGCAAAGACTTCTCATTGAACAACTAGCTATCCTAAGAGGCAAGTGGACTAAATTCTTGATGCAAAACTATTTCTAATGCATGAGATGAAATCCATTTTATTGAAAGCAATGAGGACTACCAACTAAATGCCTAATTTGCAATAAAGAAAAATTCTCTTAAATCTATGGAAGCAAAAGACTAACTACCCTATCCCCGGATGGGGTGCTAATGGAATCCCCGTGGCACAGAACGAGACCGGACGCGCTGCAGACCCACACGCAGGCACGTGACCGCCCCGTGCAGCAGGGCAATGCTGTCCTGCGGAATTAAGGCGCATATAATGGATTTGATGGGCGAGGTCAGGGGCATTTACGCCACCCTTTGCTTCCCCGCTATCTGTAACATGGCTTGGCTTGTTGCTTTTGTTATTCCTCCCTGCTTGCGTTTGGAAGGGCTCCTCCCTTCACGACGCAGGCACAACCCGGCTTGCTCTGCATTTTGGTCCACTGGCTACCAGCAGTTCTGGCTCCTTGCTCCACGCGCAAAACACCGTCCACATGCACCCATGAGAGAACGTATTAGAGAGAAGCCCAAGCGGGGCTCCCCTTGGAAGCCTCGCAAACCAACTCTCTCGCCTTTGACCTCCCCGATCACAGGCTCTACTACCCATCCCCCAATTCTGTCCCCCGGCGCCTCCCCGCTTCCAGCGCAGACTAAACGTCGCAGACGTTCGACCACCACGCCTCCTCAGTATTCTCAGCTCCCGCGCGCCATGGCCTCCATTCCACGCGGTACCCCCACGACTCCTCGCTGTCCTCCAGACCCGCGGATGCAATTCTTTGCATCCATGTCCTTCCCGGCTTCCTCGAGTACCTGGCGAAGTAAACCACGGGCTTTCGGAGTAGCCAAACGACTGCATCTCCACCAGGCGGCCCACCCCGACAGCGAACATTTCCGAGACAGACCGGGCGTCCTATACGATCTAGTCTTCGAGCTCAGAAGAGAGGTGGCGGACCTCAAGTTTCGATTGCAAGCCACCGAAGACAATGTGGCCACCTTTATACAGATCCTCTCGACCATGCAAATGGACCTCCCCTTGGACCCTACTGGCATCACACTGGGGGGGGAAATTGACACAGGTTTAGATGACATGCTGCGGCAAGCGGCAGCACGGCAGAAGGAACCGGAGCACAGCGGTCCACCAGAGCACACTGAACGAGAGGAGCGCAGGGAGAAATGTGGGGATGAACAGCCGAACAAGCCTACGACAGAAACCTGGGCAGAGGATCTCGACGCTGCGTGGCTGGGCTTTTCGCCAGGTGTCTAGCTCTCTGTTGTTGTCTTAGGCTAGGTGGCTTATATTTTGGACTTTACTTGTTTTGAATTTCAGCAAATGTTTAAGACAGATGACTTGGAAGCTGACTGGACTGGTTTCCCCTCTGTTGGGGCAGTCCAGCAACTACAGCTTGTTACTTTTGTATTTT
>JASDQU010239295.1:6346-16691 GCA_032191745.1 Picea mariana
AAAAGGATGATTATAAAATAGTTTTGTCAATGATGGTTTAATCCTATGTTTCTATGTCCAAGCAGCATGTTCTATATTGTTCAGGTTTTGATATATGTAGTGTGCATGTTCTGATACCTGTATTGTTCCTGTTCTGGTACCCGCATTGCAGGTCATACGGTACTCCAAGTCATCCGGTACCAGAAGGTTCTACAATCAATTGGTACCTGCACAGTCATCCGATACCCATGCTCCACATCATCCGGTACCCACACTCCATGCCATCCAATACTCGGTTCGTCCGGTACCAATACTGCGCTCATCCAGTACTCCAAGTCATCCGGTACCAGAAGGTTCTATAAGTCATCCGGTACTCATACTCCATGTCATCCAATACTCAGTTCATGTTTCAGTACCTTCACTTTCCCTGTTCCGGTACCTTTAATATTCTTGTTCCGGTACCATCACATTCATTCAGTACCAACACATTCTACAATCATCTTGTACCAACTCTAGCATCTACATATATCTACTTTCCATTTTCTAATCAAACACATAGAGTACGACATCAGCATAAGGTGGTGCCCAATTCAATACATGAGTTCGTGGCATATTGGTCAAACTATGGTTTGATTAAATTATCATTTTGATTAAGGTGGAACATGATTTTATCCTCATGCACATGGGGGAGCAATTCTGCATCAATTTGGAACCTGCTTGAGAATGAAACCAATTTTTGACATGTGTGCACAACTCCAAGTGACAAATGGCCAAAAGGATTTTTGTATAATGATGTTATATACCTCCCATAGAAACAGGTTTTGATTTGGATGCACGGATTCCAAGAAAATCAAATATTTCTAAAGTTAGCAAACCCAAATTTTTAGTAGAAAATTAGTTTTGAAGGGCATATTGGACCTTGATTCGCGTGCACATGGGAGCATATATTGCAAAACTGACAAATGGGTTTTGATAAATATCATCCAGTTATAGAACCCAGAAACCATTTTCTAAACTTAGAAATGGTTGGGAATATATGGGTGGATCCATAACTCAAATCTGCCCAAATTGTATTAAAACCCCGATTTTTGAAGATTTGTCCTAAAAATGTAAAAATTGTAGGTCATCCAGTACTCCAAGTCATCCGGTACCAGAAGGTTGTATAGTCAACCGATACCTACACAGTCATCCAATACCCATGCTCCATGTCATTCGGTACCCACACTCCATGTCATCCAATACTCGGTTTATCCGGTACCAATACTGCGCTCATCCGATACTCCAAGTCATCCGGTACCAGAAGGTTCTACAAGTCATCCGGTACTCATACTCCATGTCATCCAATACTCAGTTCATGTTTCAGTACCTTCACCGTCCCTTTTCCGGTACCTTTAATATTCTTGTTCCGGTACCATCACATTCATTCAGTACCAACACATTCTACAATTATCTTGTACCAACTCTAGCATCTACATATATCTGCTTTCCATTTTATAATCAAACACATAGAGTATGACATCAGCATAAAGTGGTGCCCAAATCACTACATGAGTTCGTGGCATATTGGTCAAACTATGGTTTGATTAAATTATCATTTTGATTAAGGTGGAACGTGATTTTATCCTCATGCACATGGGGGAGCAATTCTGCATCAATTTGGAACCTGCTTGAGAATGAAATCAATTTTTGACTTGTGTGCACACCTCCAAGTGACAAATGTCCAAAATGATTTTTGTAAAATGATGTTATCTACCTCCCATAGAAACAGGTTTTGATTTGGATGCATGGATTCCAAGAAAATCAAATATTTCTAAAGTTAGCAAACCAGGATTTTTAGCAGAAAATTAGTTTTGAAGGGCATATTGGACCTCGATTTGCGTGAACATGGGAGCATATATTGCAAAACCGACAAATGGGTTTTTATATATATCATCCAGATACAGAACCCAGAAACCCTTTTCTAAAATTCGAAATGGTTGGGAAAATATGGGTGGATCCATAACTCGAATTTGCCCAAATTGTATTAAAACCCCGATTTTTGAAGATTTGTCCTAAAAATGTAAAAATTGATTTCAGATTTTAGGGATTTGGTTTCATCCATTACTCCATGGATTTTAGGTACAAATAATCCTCATAGGGCTATGATAAAGTCAATTTTCATTATGATCGTCCTTTTGTAATGAAGGTTCATTTAACTAAGGAAAAAGAGTTATGATGCCATTGTTGTAATTTGAGCTTGAATTTCAATAGATGGAAGATGATTGATTTCAGATTTGTGATGGATCATTGGGTTTTCATCTGAAGTATATCTAGCAGCAATTGCCAGCTTGGGAGGGCCCCTCAAGATTGGTAATGTGCTGCTCATTTATATTTGTTTGTTAGATTTGTTTAATTCATTGTTATGTATATGTTAGTTTATCTCTGTGTGAGAGATTTTTTTTGCATTGTTAATTGATCCATAGATTAGTTGATGATTAGTGTTCTATTTAGTTTTCTAATTGATTTATGATAATTTTATTTATTGGTTAGCTCATACTTTGATCCTTCTTAGTGTGGTAGATCTGCTATAGATGCCTTGTGTGGTAAGAAATTGATTTTATTCCTTGCATGACATAACCATAAAACACATGTGAACTCTGATTCCAGTTTAAGGATTTCAAGGTTAATGAAATTAATAAAACAGAGCCACAAACTCTTATTCATTGAAGTGTAAACATAGACCATCATTTGTTGTTTTTGCAAACAATCCGGTTCGATTCAATGTTTCCAATTACACCGTTGGAATGATAAATGTATTTTAATTAGAGTACTTGAATGCAATCTGAAAGATTAAATTTTATGTGAAGAAACAAACATAAATCAATCTTGAACTCTTACAGAAATACATATCATAGGATCTTCAAATAATGATATTGACATAACTCCAAAGGTTCTGAATATTAAAAATAAGGATTGTGCAAACATACTATTCAAAACATACTCATAAAACAAAGCATTTATTATTGACACACATGAAATTATTCTTGAGTTGGAACCGATTAGGAGTTTGAGAATAAGGTTGTGATTATATTTCGCTGAGCATGAATTCAACAACCAACAATCTTTGAAATTGAGTTTGTGGAATTTTACTGCAAATGGATGAGTGATGGAAAAAGTATTTTGGGTGATTCCATTTGTTTTCTGAAAAGCTTGAGTACTGAGTGGATTTAAATGAGAAGAGTCATTTCTATATTTTATGGTTTAATGTTTTGGTTGATTTTGAAGACAACACGATAAGGATTAAAGTTCTTGGATTTTAAGAATAAATTTTTAGTAAGGATTGTTGACTTGTTTTAGATCTTGGTACCAGTTTGCACTAGTTTCTGATTTCATTGTCATTTGAACTCATTTATGTTTTCTTGTTTCTTTTATTGCATTTTAGTGTGGATCCATTATAGGAAAAAATCATTGAAGGACATAAAACTTAAGCAAGCTACCCACGATTAAACACACGAACATCACCCCGAGTGCCTGAAAAAATGTGATCTAAGCCTTTGTAGCACTAAGTTATTCCTATGTCCCAATGATGAATCCTTAGTGTTAATTTCCTGTAGTGTGGGTTTGAAGATTGTTTTGTCGGCTTTAGATTAGGCTAGAATAGGCTTTGATCCCGAGTTTCCTGCGCCTGCACCTCGAAGCTTACGAGTCCCGGTTGACAATTAAATGTGGGAATTAATAGTGCATATATTTAGCCCCACCAGTCTCCATAACGTGGGATAGCAAAAAAAAATTGGGTCCTCATTGAAATTGAGAATACCATTTGGGGGAATACCTTCAAATTTTTTTCGGTAAGCTAAATAGAAAAAAATATAAGAGGTCATAGAGAACCCCTTGTTTTGAATAAAGTTTCAAATATGGTGGGAAATCACATTAGAGACAATTTAGTCAGTTGAAAACTACTCCCACTCATAGAATGAAATGAATAATATATAGGACATACCTAGGAAAATAGGTAGTTGAGTCTTGACCGACCAGGCACACAAAGAGCCATGCAAACTCCTTACGGTTGAGATAACATGCATACGTTAATTTGGTTGTGATCAATTAACCCAACAGAGTGTTGAACCAAAATATCCTTGAGCCAGTTCATCCCGCCACCCTGAGCATCCAAGAAAGAATCCACTTCATAGAGCTTAATGAACATGTCTTGTGCTAGAATTCGCAACATATTTCTAAAATTATTTGGAGTCAAGGGCTATTTCTACTTCCTTTTACCTCATCCAATCTATGCTTGGAATCAAATCTGATATCACACCATGATAATATCTCTATGAAATCAAATACTTTGGGCATGCACTCGGCTATGGTTTTCCTGGATGTACACACTTTGTTCGCAAGGTTCTCTTTCAGGGAGATATCACCATAACACTTGTAGGCTATAGACCATTGGAATTCCCTACTTCATGGGTTAGAGAGTTTAATGTATCACCACAAAATGATTCCCTCATTTTCTTTCTTATTGTCTCTTTCACTTTTGTTGATCCATTTTCTGTCTCACCTTTCAATCCATGTCTTATATAATTTTTCTCCCAATCCACTATCCCTTTAATTTTTCTAATAAAAAATTTCAATATACTCAGCCATTTTTTATGTGAGCGGAGCCTTTTACTATCACTATACCTCCGCACCTCCACACAATCATCCCCTCCACACTCTGGACCCTGCATATCTCAACACTTAGTCTATTTTCAACCCTTGGTGCAGAGAACTCACACCACTTTTCCTCCTGTACTTCCACACTCCGCACATGATCCTTTTTGCACAACCCATACTTAGTCTATTTTCAACCCTTTTGTGTGGAGAACCAATATCAGTTCCCCTTACCATACTTATGCACTCCTGCACTCCCACACTTTCACACTCTCAAACTCCTGATAGTTCCACACAACTAATTCGTTTAAATCACATGATTTGCACGATAATCAATAGTCACTTATTGTTGATTTTACTGATTCAACCCAAAACCCGATAGTTATCTCAAAATAAAATCACTTTATCTACTAAAAGTTCATATGAGTAATCAACTAAACATGCAGTAGAAGCATAAACTAGGAAACCAAAATCTCATGCACAAGAACACCAATATTTTTTAGTATAAACCCCTGGAAAAAAAATGGAGGGAAAACCAGTCCTAAGATGCATTTATTAAGGTCAAATCATAGCTCCTGTAATAGGGAAAATGGCCCACTAAGAGAATATACACTGAAGAAAAACATGGAAATGTCTGTGTTTATGTACAACCCTGTACCAACATGATTTTTGAGGTGTATGTGACTGTCCTTTTGCAAAAGCACATACATACACTATTGTCTCCACTGAGACCCGTATACATGTACATAAACTCTTTACGACAAATTTCCTATGACTCTACACTTTCCTATGGCTTCTATCAATTTAAACCCACCTGTGGATGCCTCTGCTCTCTCTTCTCCTTGACCTGTATGATATCTAGATGGAAGTCCTTCTCCACTTATCCAAGATATTGATTCATGGTCCTTCATGATCCAACCCTCTTTGCATCAACACTTGGATGAAATATCTTCACCCAACTAGTGACATATCCTCACTCATGTGTAAGGAAAAGTCCTTCTTTGCTTCTACACTCCTCATACTAGCAAACGTCCTTCTTTTCTATATACAACCTTGGTCTCTCACCAAAAGTATCGACTTTGATTTCTCACCAAAGTGTCTTCCTCCTTCACCCTATCCTTGATTTTATAATCATGAGTTATAATCTAAATTTAATCTCCAAAGTGATTGACGCCTAATATTACTTCTCACACTCACTTAAGATTTACATGGTTAGATTACATGCTAATTACTTTTAGCACTTTCCTTAAATAACTCAATTAAATAATTACATAATTAATTAATAAAAGAACTTTAATTTAATTAATTCATTTAAAGACTAAAGTAAATTCAAGGAAAAAAGGCTTACGATGACCTCCACATCATAGACACATGCCAATGTTGAAGTATTTGTCTGATGTTACCACTAACATCAACACTCCCTCTTAGCGAGGAAGGTACTTCTCCCACCCGTAGTTGGCTCTATATTTGCTACCAGATCTGCTACCATGCTTTCTCTTCAATCCACCTGATTGGATTCTCCCTGTGACATAGAATATATCCCTTCAATTACACTTTGACCCATCTTCAAAGACTCATTGCCTCGCAATACGGTCCTAGAAGCCTCCTGCTCCTGAACATCCTGCATGGTCATCTCGCACCATGACTCATTATTGATAGACTTAGAAAGATGGTCCTTCCCACTCGAACCTAAAGGCTGACTCCCTATGAGATTCTCAATCTTTAAAGCCACTTTCTCCTTGTTCTCTATGACTCTGTTTCTTTCCATTGCTCACATAGGCTAGCCCTTTAGCCTATACAAGTTTCTCTCTCTAACTCCACTTATTTTTCCAAGCTATATCCTTTGGGCTTGATCAATACCTTTCCATCCTTAAACACTACGTAAAATCCCTTCTTCTCAATCAATGATACTTAGAGAACACTCCTCCTGAGTTTTGGCAACCATAACACATTCGTCACTCTCAACACGCCTCCTGAATCCATCCAGAATGACACAATTCCAGATCCCTTCACTGCATGCTTAGTCCCCATACTAAGTTCCACGTACATATCTGAGTCAGACTCTGTGAATCTATCGAACACCTCTCATTCTCCTGTCGTATGACATATGGCTCCACTATCTATCAACCATGCAACAACTAATATAGTGCTCAAGGAAGTCTTGGAAACAAGTAAGAAGTCTGTTTGTTCAAACTTCTTGAAAAACTCATCCATTTGAGTCTTTTCTGACTCAACTACCTTTGGTTACATTTCATTCCCACCCTTATTCTTGTATGGACATTGCCATGCATGTTTCCCAAACTTGTGACATGCAAAGCACTTGAATTTTCTCATGTTCTTCTTCTTTCCAGCTTGAGAGGTAGACTCTCCACTGACAATCTTCTTGAACTTTCCCTTCTTTTCTTGACTAGAAAGAGCAAGGTTCTTATCATTCTTATGATGACCTCCATTCAATTCGTCATCTCAAAGCCCTTCCTGAATTAAGTCATCCCACAACCTTGACCAATCAGGGAGTGTTTCCCATGCTACGATTCATTTGATTAATGGTGTCCACTCCTTCGTAAATCATTTCAGCATCGTCCCCACAAACTCTGAATCAACCATTTATTCCCCTATTGTAGCCAATTCATCTTGAACCCATTGGATCTGGGTGAGATAACTTGTCACCATATATGATCCTATCATCTTTGTGTCTCTGAGCTTCTCTCTCAACACCATTTTTCAATTCTCATTCTTTCTTTGAAATAAAATATTCAAAGCCTCCCAAATGTACCTGGAATTATTCTTTCCTGATACATGAGGGATCAAGTGATCCTTCACTCCATATAGAATGTTGTGCCTGGCTTTCACATCCTGCTAATTATGGATGACTAGTGTTGTTGCATTTGTTGGGGGAGTTATTTGAGTATTAGAAAATTGCCAAATCCCATTCTCCATCAACAACAAAATGATCCTGTCCTTTCAAGGAAAATAGCTGGAAACCCCATCCAATGTGTCCTCGAACCACAATCCAATTTCCATCTCCCAGATCTAATTTGATAACCCTCTGCTGAAATTTCCTCTATACTGAATAGTACATCCCTGTATGCGAATGTCACCACTACAACCCACATATGTACATGACTTTCACCATTGTAACCCACGTCTTTATGAAAATTTTATCACTGTAACCCATGTTTGTACGCGACTGTCACCACTACAACCCACGTACACCTCCGTACACCCACAAAAACCCATGTTCCGCCTTAGTACTATTGTTTCCCTGAAATCTATCCTTCAATTTCCACCTCATTGTTATAGATCTCACTAGATATTCTTGCAACTGTTGATATCTGTGCCCTTGGTTTCCTCCATTAAAAGATCACACTCTGATACCATGTTGATTTTACCAATTCAACTCAACACCTGACAATTAGCTCAAAATAAAATCACTTTATATACTCAAAGCACAGTTGAGTAATCAACTAAACATGAAACATGAGCATAAACCAGGAAATCAAAATATCATGCACAAGAACACCAATATTTCTAGGTATAAACCTCTGGAAAAACCCTGGAGGGAAAACCAATCCTAATATTTTTTTATTAAGGTCAAATCATTTCCCGTAACAGGGAAAATGGCCCACTAAGAGAATATACACTGTAGACAAACCCGACAATGCTTGTGCTGCTGTATGACCCTGTATCAACACTTTTTTCGAGGTGTACAAAATTTTCCTTCTACAAACCCACATACATATGTGACTGTCTCAACTGAGACCCACATGCATGTACATAAACTATGCACATAAACTTTCTTACAACGCTACACTTTCCTCTGGCTTCTATAAGCTGAAACCCACCTGTGACTACCTATGCTCTCTCTTCTCCTTGACCGATATGATCTCTAGATGGAAGTCCTTCTCCACCTATCCAATATATTGAATCATGGTCCTTCGTGATACAACCACCTTTGCATCAACACTTGGATGAAATCTCTTCACGCAACCAATGAGATATCTTCACTCATTTGTAAGCAAAAGTCCTTCTTTGCTTCTACACTCCTCACACTAGAAAAAGTTATTCTTTGCTATCTCCGACCTTGGACTCTCACCAAAATTCCCAACCTTGATTTCTCACCAAAGTGTCTTCCTCCTTCACCCTATCCTTGCTTTTATAATCATTTGTTATAATCTAAACTTAATCGCCAAAGTGATTGATGACTGAGATTAATTATCACACTCACTTAAGATTAACATGCTAATTAATTTTGGAACTTTCCTTAAATAACTCAATTAATTAATTACATAATTAATTAATAAAAACACTTTTCTTTAATCAAATCCTTTAACTAAAGTAAACTCAAGGACATAAGGCTTACGAAAACTTCCACATGCTAGACACATGTCAATGCTGAAGTACCTATTCGATGCTACCACTAACATCAAAATGTGTATGGAAAATTCATTTGCTATGATTTATGAGTAAAGGGCCGCGATTTAGGACTAATGGGAAGTAAATATCAAATTTTTCAAAGAGATACTTAGTGGTTTCTATTTATGATGCTCGTATTTCGAAAGTAATTCATATGTGTGGAAAATAAATTTTAGTAAATACCTGTCATGCACTTAGAACCTTAATGATTTGAGCTCTTTAATTCATTACTATAGTTTCATGTATACCAAAGTGCATTGAAGAAACACAAAATATGGAAAACAAAAGGAAGAAGGAGCCTTTTTGTGATGATACAACTAATTCTCTCACAAGGCAAGATAAGAACTTTCAATGGTCGATTTCTTATTATTGGTTTCAGAATAAAAGTCCAGAAGAAAGAAAAATAATAGACTCTGGACTACAGGGTTGGTTAATGCTAGTTACGTACATGTAGTCTTTGACTTCAAAGATATTGTATCATGGTGTGTGCAAATATTTGATTCCATTACGAGGAGAATCCAAGTTGCTACAAAAGGAAAGAATCTGGTTGTCCCGACCCCAAAAGTATTCAGAATAATGCTCTACCTTCCTTTTGTAAATAAGAGTCTCAAGCTTCCTGAAGCAAATGCATTCCTTGTTTCTCATGGTGGTGGATCAAACGTGTTGAAGGATTTTATGACTTCGTTTGCAAATATTCCCAACAACCCTTTTGAAATTTATATATCTTTGTTGGAAGAACCATATTAGGAATTTCCATGGTTGTTTGCGCAATAGGTTGGACAAGATTTGAATTCCCATATACCTAGGTCAGTCCTACATGCACTCTACTTCTCTTTTGAGAAAGATGTTATCTTCAACTAGATATAGGCAATATCAAATGAAGTTTCTTTTTCGTTAAGTAATTATTTGGACACTCAAATGTTTTTCATGACTGTGTACTTGGTATTTTCAATTGTATATTGCAATGTTTTTTGGGGCCTTCCTTTAAAAGGAAATATTGATGTTGACAACATACTATTTCAATTTTTGGTATCCGGTGTTGTGGAGACACAAAGAAAAATTTCATTTTTATATTATTCAAGATGGATTTCTAAGAGAGTTCATACATCTATTAATCAGAGTGGAATCCAAGAGAATAACCCATGAAGTTGAGGAATGTTAGGATATTTAGACACTTAGGAGTTAGTTAAGATCTACTTGGTCTAATATGTCGTTAGGTAAAAGTGTGTTTCTTTAGTATGCATTTGTAGTTAGGAAATCCGACAGTCATGATATGTTCCCGACATAGAGTGATCCGACGGTTCATACTCTCCTCGATCTTAAC
>JASDQU010239296.1:16851-27916 GCA_032191745.1 Picea mariana
CCAGCCATATATGAATGCTTTAAAAGCATTAATACAGAAGCTTGGGATTGCAAAGTTCAAGCAGCTGATGTACTCAAAGGTAAAGTTACTACAAAGAAAGAAATTTGTAATGTTGCTTCTGATTTAGACGATCAAGAAACAGATGGGGAAGAGGATGCTATTGAAACTACTAAAAACTTGTTTTAATTAGCAACCCTGGTGGTATTTAAACAAAAACTACATGGTACAGAAGTTGGAATGCTCAGTTTGATAAATTTGTTCAGCTGAATTCAATCAGATTCTGCCTTCAACATAAGGATACATGAGAGTGATAACAATCTAATCTAATAGAGTTGGAAAAAAAAATAGTTGGGTTTGGTGAAATTTGACCTTAAAAATGAGGGAGACAGCATTCTAATAGAGCCAACACACAAAATGCAATGAAGTTGCTATCTTAGAGAGCCAACAAGCACTATGACTGGTGACCCAGATGCCTTAGTGGACGGTGGTAGACCTATACAATTGTATAATCATCTTTGTAAAAAAAATGAGGTTTTTTATAGAGGGAAAGTAGATTGTTGAAAATTATTATTTCCATGTTGTGGGGGAGGTGGGAGTATTAACACTCCAATAATAGGTATCAAATGTCAATATTAAATAAAATAACATCAGTGTGTAAACAACGTCACATGAGTGTTAACTGGCCAACCTTAAGTTAGATAAGGTGTSATTAGGTAAAGTGATGGTAGTTAAGAGAACTTGGGACACCAACTACCGAATGCATTGATAGAAATAATTATACTATTAGCTTTCAAGGTTACTCCAAAAGTGTTTACACCATGTTTGGAGGTGCTCCATTAAATTTGGGGTACATRGTGTATGATCAGCCCATTGATGGTCTATGATGGATTCGCACATGAGAGATGGTCCATGATGGATTTGCACATTGGAGATGGTTTACTCAATGATTGCATGACCTAAATTGGGTGATTGCATGATATTYTTCCCTAGGGCATTGGGGATCTTCAGGGAGSTTTGGTAGCATTCTACATGATGACCACATGAAGATGATTACTTTTGAAGAACGCCCTGCTTAGGAGGAGGAGCGTTTTACATCCTAGAAGAGGGCATTGGGCCCTACACAGCAAGGGGTAGCTTGGATGCTTGCATGGAATCTTGGGGTTGACTTGGGGACGCCTAGGTTAGAACAGTGTTCGTGTAGCAAGAGTGGAAAAAATGAAGTACATGGCTTAAGAGGTTCATTGGAGTCATTGAAGGCTTGTAGGAGGAGTGCTGGACAAATCTCGTGGAGTGCCCTTGCATTTGTAGCCTTGCTCGTGGACGACATCACCTTGAAGCTTGACATGTGTACCCTTGGGGTGTAGCACTCCATATGTGTCCGCCTGCAAGTGTTATTGTAAGTTGCTTGTAAGGGCATAGGCCCACATATGTATTGTTGGCCTCCCTTACCTCTCATATATATAGAATAGGGAGAGAGTCGTCTACCCACTCATCATTCTTGTTCATTCTTGTGTAGAGATTTGATCAAGAGGAGTGCACTACTTCTCCTCTCTCTCTCTTGGATCTTCTCTCTCTCTCTCTCTCTCAGATTTTCTATTGTACTTTATCTCTCATTCTCTCGTAGTCGCTAGGGTTTTTTGAACTTCTTGGGGCATCTTGAAGACTAGGGTTAGGGCTTCCTCCCATGGAGACTTGGAGATTAGGATTTTGAGATGAAACCATAGGTTGTACTTCTTGAAGTGAAGAAGAAGAGACATCTTGCCTTGGAGGACATGTTTCTGCAATGCATGAATGTTGTATCTCCTTGGTTGATCTAGGGTTTTGAATGTTTTCCCCAGCTAAGATTTTGGAGAGTGCAGATTTTTGAGGAACTAAAAGGCTGCCCAACATGTCTGTCTTTGACCTCTTTTTGGGCTCTAAGTTTACTCAATCAAATCTGTCCTTGTTGTTGTTTTAGGATAGCAAACAGTTATGAAATTTTCTGCCAAGAAATCTGCCTTCAAACTAATGGTTATATGTTCTTTTAAGGTGCCCTTGCAAGTGTTTTAGTCACTGAACGTTAGCACATGCAAACCTTAAAACATATAGCACTCCTCTAGGATCTTTACAATCTCCTACTCCTGATTTAAACACTAAGCATACATGAAATTTGAACACAAGTATTTTTGGTCAACATGACCCTAGATAACCCCCCCAACCCCTCGTGGAAACCAGTTTAGAATGAAAGTGTATATATGTGATGTTTCAAGCATTGCAAACAACAAGTAAACAAATACAATGGAACATGTACAAGTAGCAAGCTCCTCTCAATCTTTGCTAGAAGGTTCCAAGAATAATGAGCTCAAACAAGTGTGCCCCCCTTACTTTATTGCCTCTTCCACTGAACTGATGCGCCCTTGATCCTCCTTTGGTTGTTTGAGAAACCCTTGCATGCAAATCTCTGTTTGTATGTTGTCCCAAACCTCCACCAATCTGATCTGCAAAAGCTTAAGAACTACTAGTGCCTGCTAAGCTTGTGCTTTCCTGCAAGATTGCACCCTCCACCAAGCAAGAACCCTCACCACAAAATAAACAAGCCCTAAGCCTCCTTGCGCCCTCCATGAAAGATGGCGCCCAAGCTCTCCTCTCCCAATGCTACCATTATCATCCTCTTGCTCCTCTCCAAACTCTCCAAGTGAACAAATGAAGGAATGAACCTCCTTTTGCCCTATGCACCCCTCTTAAGGAATCATGAGGAAACCTGAAAGATCAATGGCTAGAATCACTCCAAGCCATCTCTAATCCATGGTTGAGATCTCTCAAAAAGAATCTCAACTCAAAACCCACTTTGGGTTAAGTTTCCATAGTTCACTTTATGTCCCCAAATTCACCCACAAAGTGAATTAATAGTCACTTTTGCCTCAAGTGACAAATTTCACCCTTTTGACTTAGGAAAATGTCAAACTGAAATTAGACATAAAGTATAAGGCACAATGGGTCAAAATATTGCCCTCTTGTAGTTAGAGGCCCAAAACCACAAGAGGACCACTTTCCAAGGTACCCAAATCTCAACAGAGAGCTAGAGGATTGTACTAGATAAGGCTATGGTATGTACATGAACTTCATCTCTATGCATATTAATGAAGTTTCCAGCTGTCCAATACTTGTGCAATTGCAGATTTGATTTTCAGCCATCTCTTTCTTCATGGTTTTGTAATTTCCAGCTCTCATGTGTCTTGTTGATTTGACATAAGTTAAGGCTGAATGTGTTAAGTGGTTTAACATTAACTGAAGAAGTAAAGGCAGATTTACCGCTGTATGTACGGCTGTCATAAGTGATTTYCAGATCTGTTATATGCATCATAAGATTGCCCTATAGAGCTGAAACTTATTTTAACACATAATCATCTTATCTCATGAATAACCTAGTCGATTGGGGTTGTTAAGGGTTGACATATTGTCTTTTGTTGCTGCTGTTATATTTATGTTTCATAACAGCGCTGAGGCTGAAAATTCACRGGGTTGATATCTGGGGAACCTCTAGTTAAAAGGTGAAATTTCTGTTTTGCATTAATGATGTTTGTCCAGAAATTTTCTACATSTACCTCATTGTATCAATGAYTCCAAATAATAAGGTTTTTATTCCACATCTCCTATGCATGATCGTAGTTAAATAGAATTCAGGACTCCAATTACAAAATTCATTGATAAAATATAATATCTACCCCATCGAATCAATGACTCCAAATAATGAAGTTATTATTCTATCTCTTGTGTGTATCTTAAATTTCTACAATTATCATGCACATGCTATGACATGGGCTAATCCAAACTAGTCAAAATATAGCAGTTATCCTATGCCTAGGATAGAGGATCATGATTCATAACAGACACATATAAATATATATTATTATTACAAGAAGAAAATTGATTTGTAAGCAATAGAAAATATTTCCATCTAAAAATCATGCAGCATTGACATACACAAAAAAACAAGAAGCTAACCTCCGGGTTGAAATTTTTACAATCTCTTTGTGGGTGGATAATGAACTCATCAACCATATAAATTGTTTTCACACATATGACTAAAATTGAATATGACAGTGATGTTGATGAAAAGCCAGGGTGTGTAAAAAGTTAAAACCCATGGAAAGAATGAGAAATCATACCATAACAGATTTAAACATGAAATAAGAGCATCAACTTAAGATTTCAAAGGATAAAGTGTGCTAAGATTTACCTCGAATAAACCACGGAGTTCAAAATCCTCCACATTGCTATTAATATTTCTCACAAATAATGTTCTAGATGGATGCTCACCATAAGGATGCTCTCCTGCAATAGTTCCAGACCCATTTGAAATACTATGATGAACCATACCAACCCCCGTATTATCTAATATTCTTGCCTTGGCTATGTGTGCATTTGGAACTTGAGAATCAGAATCCAATTCAATCCCACCTCCACTGCTAAATAGATCATACTCTTCTGATTCTTCAGCTTGGCTCGACAATCCATTCAAATCTAAATCATCCATGATACCAGCCAAAAGTTCTTCTTCATCATCAGGCAGAACAGTCCCTATAGTATGGGGTTCTATATCCTCAGGAGATTGCAGAAGTTCTTCTCCCTGTAATCGCTTTGAATAAGAAGCTTTCTTAACAGATTGCCCACCGTGTTCCTCATCTGCTACATTCACTGCAAAATTTTCCACCAAAACATAGTATAGAAATTGAAATTTACTTAAGCGCTCTATATTGGAATAGAATTAAAATTTCCCAATTGGTACAAATTTCAGAATGAGATACACCTTACATTTGTCATGGAATGTGATAGGCAATGATCTTGAAAATAAACTAACATCACTAGATCCATGAAAACCATTGAATTTACATTGAAAACCATCACTGCCCCTTTCCTCTGATTGAGAAACTCCCATTGATGACATCCATATTGAACGACCTGTACATAAAACATGACCAGAGCGTTGTCTTCTCATCTATAATGCCCTTCAACAAAAACAATAGAGAGAGAGAGAGAGAGAGAGAGCAAGTGGCCACAACTAAGTTACCCTGAAAAGGCCTAGACTTCTCCAATGACCACTCCATCACATGCCCTGGAATTTAATGCCTGCCATCACAAGAACTTATTTTGAGATAATCTGCTAAGGAACAATAAAAAAATTGTCCATCGTAATAAAACTGAACACCAAATGACAGGCATCAATTTGCCACATGTTTTCATAAGACGGTAAAAGTTACACAAACAGTCATAAATAAGAATACCATGCCAAAAACAATAAAATGAAGTGCATTATAACAAAAGCATTAAACATCCCAAAGAACAAAGGGTTATAAATCAAAATGAGTTTTGATGTCACAGTTTGAAACAGAAAGCAAACTAACTGCCTCAAAGACATCACTTCTTTTCACCACTTAAATTCACAATAAATACATCTAACACATGATAAAGGAAAAAAAAATAGTAATGCATTTTTAGGATGACAAAAGTAAATTACCAAAGAGAGTATTAAATACCTTGTAAACAATCACTCTCATACTATCACATAATAATAATAGGAAATGAAAATCCCTTTAGAAATTGTTGGCAGGCTAACAAGAACAGTATATTCTTTGTGAAAAACAGAGAGAATAAAAAGACCTAAACCCAAGAGTGCAACTCTGTAGTTTATAATAGCTCAACTTGCTACCCGCACTCTTATTAAAGGGGTGTAATCCCAGCAAAATGATTAAACATTTGATTGATCAAATAATAATACAGTAGAAATCAACTCGAAGACGAATTACTAATATTTTTATGAAATCGAGCTGAAATATGATTTGGATTTGAAACAAGTTGTTCTGCAGCATGCTTGTTCCTCAGTAATTTCTCCTTTATGAAATATGTCACAGATGGAAATATGTCTCCATCTTCAAGCATGTAAACAATAGTCAATTGCAAGCCCAATCTTTATCCATGCAGAGCCAGAGACAGTAACGATTACAGAAAAGATAGTTCACACAAATTTAACTACAGATCAATCTCTTGAAATAATAAAAAGCCAACCTATTCTCACCAGAGCATTGTTTTCCTCCCCGGTTTTGAGCCATTAGAGCTTAGATACTACATATTGGCTTTGCTTTCGCTTTTGCTTTTATAGGAGTGGCCTTAGCACTCCCACTTTGCACCAACACTTTTGTATTACACACTCCCATTGACCTAATTTTGGTCATTTGTTGGACATCAATAAACTTCTCTTATCTTGTCACTATTATCCCCCACCTTTAGGGATAACTAGGAGATCATGTCTTGAGGCCCACAGGTCCTAGACATGGAGTACCGAGAGCCGGATCGACTTTAGCATGGCCCTGGAGGGCCCACCTTTTCCTTTCAGCGCCTCTATCTTGTCAGCAACAGCAGCATCCATCACCATCGGATTGGTCTTGTGTCAGAGATGGTTCTTGCTCCATGAGGTAATGAATCCGGGTATCATGGTATGTGTCACTTTGATCATCAAAACCCTTGAATATGTGCATTTAATTCCTTTTGTTTCTAACAAATGCTTGGATCTTATATTTGCCCACTTGACCATGTCTGGAGGGATTGACAGGATGCCCTAGTAAGCATGTGTCCGTAGGTTTTGGTTTGCCACAGGGGGGATTTCTGAAAAGCCATCGTCCACTCCCGTCACAGCACCACTTTTTCATCTTGCTTCCCGCTCACCTATCCCATTACACTTGTCTGGCCACTGGGTTGACCTATTTTCAGGATTGCACCTTATCTCGTGGGAAGAAGGGGCTAAAGGCCCAGAAGGTAAAAGCAAGCTGGCAAAAGATAAAAGCCTAAGAATAAAACCTCGAGATGCTTCGCCCAGGGATCCCGGAGAAAGCAATAAAAGGCTTATCAGCAAGAAACAAGAGGGACCTGTAAACATAATAAAACAAGACCTAGTCAAAGGATCGGGGGTCTCATCACGAGCCAGCCTATTAGGTCCATGGGTACCTAATAGTATGACATTACCACTAGTTGGTTACCACTCCAGGGTAGTGACTCTTGGTTGCATGGCCAAGGGAAAGGGGGTCTCATCACGAGCCAGCCTTCTCATTTCTACTAAAGTACCTGTGGGTAACGCTGTCACCACTGGTCACCACGCCAGGGCGGTGTCCCCTGATTAGCCTCTTGAAGAAAAAAGCAATAAAATAATAAAGAATAAGAATAAAAGGCATGAATAGGCTTGGAAAAATCTACATCCAGGACAGGTGCAACTTGCCTTCTACAAAGGCACCCACCGGTAAAGCTTTGCATCCTCTGCCCTCACTGCACCCACTTGCCTGGACATCCCTTGTCCACATCACCCACTTACATGGCTCAGATGAAACCTCTTCCGGAAACTTTCCTCTTCCAGTGGACACTAGCCCAATAGGACGCCCTGTCATTTTCTCCAAACTTGTATTGCAAGCTTGTGTAATGTCTTTGAGCTTTTAACTGAGGTATTAGGGAATTTATGCACATGTTTAATAATATTGATGATGAGATGTGATTGACATTGCTATGATCCCTATGACTTATGAGCCCATGGAGGGCGTAGCTGTTGATGTGCAGGATCATGCCCTACGGACAGGTGCCATGTTGGACCGGTACACATGGGGAGATGATCAATTCGGACCTCCATGGGGCTGAAGAGCCCACCAGATGGATGTTGAGACCCCATCAGGGGGTAGAGACAGGACATGGATGGATCAAAGGCTTTGCACCAAAGAAGAAGAGAACATTCCACTAGAGGCACCCTGGCAGAGCTTGACCTAGGGGGGTTGTGCCCCCTCCATTGGAACGTTGGCCCTGGAAGGCCCAGAACGTCACCCATGCTGATCATGACGTCACCCAGCCTTGTGGACGTCTTGGGAGGCTGATTTGGCAGTAATGGCATGTGTGGCATGTTGGAGAAGCCCAAGGAGGGCTAACATTTTGCTCCTAGATGCTGCATTTGCCCTAGACGAGGCTAACGTTACCCTAAAAGGGGCATGACGTCCTTCTTTAGCTTGATTAGGGTTTAATTTTGAACATTTAATGTAAAACAGTATGATTTTTAGTATTTTGGCCTTGTCGACCTTTTTATGACCTAAAAGGGAAATTAGGTCCTAGTACAGTATATATTGAGGGTTTTTACTCTCACTTTTTGGAGGATCTTTCACTCACAACTTCGTGAGGTCTGAAATTTGCGCCCTCTTTAAGGTTTTGGCTGAAATGTTGAGGCACACCTATTGAAGGAGACTTTTTATTGGCATTTTGGCATTTATCTTGATGGAAGGTGTTACAACTAGGGTTTGCTACTTGATTTCTTGGTTGAATGTAAGTAAATTTCTGCAAAACTTCTTAATTGAATGGTTGTAGTTTTACTTCTCTTGCATTTATGGTTATAATTTGATGATTAAAACCCTAGGGGACAAGCACACATAGAAGGTCCTTATCTCATGTCCCTATCAAGATTTTTAGCCATTTCATTTCCTGAAGATAGAGCCTTGCCTTAGCAACACTCTACTTTTAGCACTTGCTGAAGAGGATTGAGCCTTGCCTTAGCAACACTCAAATCCATCTTCTCCTATGCTAGCCATTTTTACTTTTCTGAAGCTAAGAAGGAGAAAACGCATCAAGACCTAGTTCCCCTACACCTTGATGAGCCGATTTTCCCTAGGGTTTGCTTGGTGAAGCCTTGCCATAGCAACACGTCACCTGCAAAACCTCTTGTCTTAAGTTTTATGCAACCTTTTGAGCTAGCCGTTTCTGCCATTGAGCTAAGGAAGGAGGAGAGAGCACTGAGGCCTAGTTCCCCTACACCAAAGTGAGCCTCTCTCCCCTAGGGTTTTGTCCTTGAGGCCTTGCCATAGCAACACTTCAAGGCTTGACCCTCCCGTCCTTAGTCTTATTATCTTCCTTGATCCTTCAACCTCTGTGTCCTCCTTTTGACTCCATTTACCCTAGGAATGCATTGATCTAAGACCTAGCGTGTGAGTGCTATGATCAAAACAACTCTCAATACTTTGAACAAAACCCTAACTATTCTAACCATAGCCTAAGACTAACCCTACTAACTAATCTACTACTGTCATCCTTTTGGCTATTAAACTCATTGTGCAACTATCATTTCTCTTATGAGAAATTGAATGTTTATTTAAGGCATTGTTCAAATGAAGTGTTAATTGTTACAATTGAATGCCACGTTCCTTTAACATTTATTGAAGAAGTGACATTGTGCATCATTGCCATTTTATAAACATTGACTTCGTCAATATTTATTGTTCAATTGCTTATGTATCAGATAGTCATTGATTATATGAAGTACTAACCAAGCGAGTAAGCTTGCATATATCTATTTCTTGTTGCTTTGTCTCGAGCAGGTGCATCTCTTTATTTGGTTATGCTTCTCTTTATTGGTTGTTAGCCGGACTATCTGCTCGGTGGTGACTTGTGAGGGGGGAATTTATCTTTTATCTTACAATCCTTTGCCTTCTCAAAACCCCAGGTCACCAGGGACGTCTCCCCTGGGCCTTACCTCCCTAAACAGAAAGAACCTTCCTATCGAGGTGACATTCGGTGGGATTGGTTCAGTTACGCCAGTTTGCCTCTCTACATCTATCTTTTATCCTAACTACAAACTGTGCGATAACAGTCACCATATAAGACTTCTATGCAATGCTCTTATATACAAAATCTGGAATTGATCCCAAACATTAAGGTAGAACAATTGAAAATTGTAAATAATTTCAAAACGCCCAAATCTAGAGCAAATGACAAATTTCTTTTTGAATAAAGAGCATCCTTTGACTACTGGTATGAACAAGTTGTCGATGGGAGCCTGGTTGGTTGGTAAAGCACAGGTGTTTGTTATCCCCCACCAAGGCTCAAATCCCCCCAAGTACATGTTCACCCCTCATCGTGCAAGTGAGCCGTTTAATGCGGTTGAAGCCAGGTGCAAGTCCTAGGCAAATTTTGAAGTATAGATAACCCTCGATCATGACTAACTAAACAAAGGGTGCTTTTGTAACATTCAAACCAATATATCTATGAACAAGATATGTACATATATGGAGTTTTATACAAAAAAAGATATGTACATAGATGGATTTTTATACAAAAAAAAAGTGGCCACAAACATAGCTACCACAAGCACTAGCAAAACTCAAAACCAGGCTAGGTAATTAACAAAATGTTGTGAAGGCTACACATAAAAAGGAGACAGTCCATGAAACAAAGATACATAGACATGATCCTTGGCCCAAGCATAACCATTAAAATAGAAGCATTAAGCGGCAACAAGAAGCCCAACATTAGGAAGCAGGTCATCCCCGTCATTGTGGGTTGGCCCTCAACTACTACTAGTATGCACGGCCTCTATGGCAATCGAATCCCATTTGTCGTCGGTAAGCTTAGGCGTTTTTTCAGTCTCGTAGGTTACAAGTGCCAAAGTCAAAAACTTGTCATTCTTGTTGAGATTTGGGTACCTTGGAAACTGGTCCCCTTCAGTTATTGAGTGTCTTACTCAAAGGGGGAAATATTTGACCCTCACCATTTTACTTTATGTTATAAAGTCAAAGTGACTTTATTTCACTTAAGTCACAAAGTGACTTTAATAACATAAAGTAACTTAGGAACTTAAGATAAAGGGGAGATTTAATCTCAACCCTTCATCTTAGTTGGCCTAGATCTAATCTTGGCCATTGGTTTCCTAGGTTAGCCTAAGGATGAAGCCAAAACTAAGGATGAGGGGAAAAGGGCATTCATTGTTCACTTGAGAGATTTGAGTGAAGGCAAGAGAGGAGATTTTGGAGAAGAGGGTGCACTCTTGAGAGGAGAGAGGCGAAAGGAAGCTTGAGGGCACATCTAGAGAGTAGACGTGCATGCTAGCAGCCAAGGGGCGCACTTATTTGTGGAGAGGGGCGCACTTGTGAGAAGGGCGCACCCAGCAAGGTGAGAGGGAGCACAAGCCAAGGCAAGAGGGGCGCACTTGTAGAAGGGATGCACAAGCCAAGGCAAGAAGCAAGCAGGAAACGCAAGTAAAGGGCGAAATCTCCAAGAGGGGCGCAAATCC
>JASDQU010239299.1:5931-16246 GCA_032191745.1 Picea mariana
ATTATCCTCGGCGATACTCTTTACCATCGAGGCATTGAATCTGTCTTTCAGTGTTGTTTGAATTTTGATGAAGCTGAGAAAGCTTTGAATGACTGCCATTCAGGAGCATGTGGTCATCATATGTCTGGGTATGCTATTGCCTAGAAGATCTTACGTGCAGGATACTTTTGGCCTTCCTTGTTCAATGACTGCATTACTACTATTCAGAAGTGTCATGCCTGCCAGACCTATAATCAGAAAATTCAGTCGCATCCTGCTCCCCTTCATCCCGTGGTCTTAGTAGGTCCTTTTGCAAAATGGGTCATTGATTTCATGACATGTCACCCTCACTCGACCGGGGGGCATGGTTATATTATTGTAGCTATTGATTATTTTACTAAGTGGGCCGAGGCAATGCCAACATTCGATAATACTAGAAAGACTGTAGCGTTATTTCTTTTCAACCATGTCATCACTCGTTTTGGTGTTCCTCAGGCTATCGTTACTGATCACGGTAGTCATTTTAGAAATTTTATGATGTCTGAACTTACCGAAAAGTTGGGCCTTCGTCATGATAGATCAACACCCTATTATCCGCAGGCTAATGGCCAGGTCGAAGCAATCAATAAGGTTCTCATAACTATGATTCGATGGATGATAGTAATTCATAAAACCAGCTGGCACACAATGTTGTTTTCGGCGTTGAGGGCATATCAGACATTTGTTAAATCTACTACAGGATTTACACCCTTTCGATTAGTTTATGGCATGGAAGCCATTTTGCCAATAGAATGTGAAATACCTTCTCTGAAGCTAGCTATAGAACTCTTACCCAATACTTCTATTGAAGAGGAACGTCTGTTGTATCTGATGTGATTAGACGAGACTCGTCGTGACGCTACTATTGTAATAGAAGCCCAGAAGAAATGTGTTAAGGCACAGTATCACAAGCATGTCAAGCCTCGTGTCTTCTCTGAAGGAGATCTTGTTCTTCTATATGAACAAGATAAAGATGTCTTAGGAGCTGGGAAATTCAAACCAATGTGGCGTGGGCCTTACATTGTTAGCAAAGTTTTGGAAAAAGGAGCGTATGAGCTGGTGGATTATGATGGTGTACCTTTGAATGAACCCAAGAATGGGTTGTACTTAAAGAAGTACTATACATAAGTTATTTGTGAACGAGTACTTGTATTTTTATGTATCATACTGTGTGTGTGTTATTTTAGTTTGCTGTTGACATTATCAGGTCTCTACCCTTACGTGAGGTTGTGTTTTATTGCCAGATGTCGGAGTATTTGATACCTTATATTGGCTTCACTGATGGTGCTAGCCATAGTACTCGTAACCTAGCTTCCACTGCATGGGAAATCTATGCCCCAACAAACGAGCTTATATCTTTACGAGGTGTATGTCTTGGCCGAGCAACCAACAACATCGTAAAGTATAGCATCGTTATTGAATTATTGGTTGATGCTATCTCTCTCGGAATTCGTCACTTGGTTGTGCGACTTGACTCGCAGCTTGTAGTAGTACAACTAAGTAATGTCTACTCTATTCGAAGTCCTACTTTATTAAGGGTGTATTTGTGGATTCGCCTCTTGGAACGACATTTTGATCACATTGAGTATCAACATATTCCTAGATGTCTTAATACATTAACATATGCTTTAGCTAATCATGTATTGGACAGGCATTTAAATCATTTATAAATCAAACACATTAAAATATACACAATGTAAAGTAAATCGGTAGAAGCTGTGTATATATATAACAATCAAAAGAGTTTGTTTTTACAAAATGTTTGTCCAAAGACCAAAATATCAAAAATTGAAGCTCTTGGCTTCTACAAAATTATATCACAGATGACGTTCAGGATAACACACTAATGTCCTAGCAACTCTGTGGAGTAGTCGACCCATAGATACGGAAACCCCCACAGTGTGACGTTGATCGTGTCGGGGAATCTCTTCCAGAGTCATATCTGGAACGTCTGCCATAAGACCCTCTAAATTCTGATCCACTGTTAGATAATCCTCGGCATACTGTGGAACTGCTACTGCTACCTCTCCTCGTCGCTGGATAGGAGAACTACCAGCAGGTCTATATGGTCCAACGTCTGTGTTATCAACAAGTATTTGGTGTTAGTCTTCGGGTAAATCTATAAAACAAAAACATTTAAATATGATAAAAATTCAAAAACATTTAAAAACCAAAAAATTTGTGTACTTCTTACCGAGTCCTCCCCACTGAGCGTCCTCAGGAAGTGCTAGATCCGGATCCCCTCGGAAATCCATCCTGGCATATGCGTAGTCGTCCACCATCAGCATATGGTTCTGTAACCAGTCGAAGAAAATGTCATCATATCTGACGATAGGTCCTGCCACATGTCAGGCCATGAGCCGACACCACCGTAACATCCTCGGATCCCTAGGACCCGGAAAGTGCCACTCAGCCTGTAGTCTCAGCACAGGGACCTTCTCTAGGAAGAAGGACACTAACAAAGACCCATATCCAAACTGTTTCAGATCTCCACGCCTGCACCTAGTCAACTGTTTCTTGATATTGCGTAATACTGCGTCAGCCCAGTTAAATACCCAGGGCTCAGTGCACTCGATGGCGTACTGGAAATAGCTCTGCAAAGCCATATGTGGAGTGGCACTTCCCGCCATCCAAGCAATGGTAAAGAGAATAGTGTGGAGATTTAAGTTAGTTACTCCCCAGATTGCCACTTTCCCTTTCTTTCTTTTGGCCTCAGGTACGCAGTACTGGTTGCAATATTCACTCATTTTTAAACCCCCTTCTCTGCTGCCGGTCAAATTGACATAGGACCCTCGCCTGGATAATCTAGTCAAGAAATAGATGTCCTTGATGTCAATAGTCAATGTATGAGCTCCCACGATGAAAACTTGCTAGTCCGGATCCCACATTTGAACTAGGTACTCCAGTAATCAAACTTGGGCTCTCATGCCCGGGATACGGAAGTATTTTAAGAGACCACAATCTCTTAGTGCAGCTATGGTGGGAGGATGGTTTTCAGCATTGGAATTAACCTCCTTGTGCTCTCGTTCCTGCCACTCTAGCACCATGGTTGTGGCTATTTACCTGCAAAAGAAACATACAAACATGGTTAAAGATCTTATTCATGAAATAAACTTTTTCTATTGGCTAAACGTTCCATAAATTTTTGAGTTATGCGTTGTTCGCAGGTGACCTACTATGCACAGTGCGAACTTCTCGTAGGCGTATTAAGGCCCACCTGCGAGAATGAGTCATTCTCGCAGGTCTCGTATGGGCCACCTGCGAGAATGCCTCCATGCGCATAGGGTTCCAAAAACTCATTTAAAAATGAACATTTTACCAATGAAATCGAATTTTTAAACCATGAAAAGATAAGGAATGAAGAACTTACCAAAATGCTTCTGACGGCTCATCAAATGGTCACCCGTAGCTCTCGGAAATCGACACCGAATGTAGAGGGTAAAATAAGGGTTTTTGAAACTCAATGGTAAAAGGGTGAAATGATATGGTAAATTTTGTTATTCACTCATTTTAATTACTTTTTACTATATCAAATGTGGGTTTTTTATATTTATTTATTATTTAACCCTAATCACTAATGTGAAAATGAGTGAAATAATTGGCAGGTGTGAAACATGGATGGTTATGGACAGAATTTTTACCTGGTGTGGTGTGATTTTGGTTGTTTGCTATGGTTTTGACATAAAACCTCGAGCGCCTTTTGTCCGTTCTTGTGCTTGTGAAAAACATAAGAACGTGATCGAGCGTTGTTTTATCACTTTTTCGGGCTCGTTGTGGTTATACGAAAAAGGAACCCCCCTGGAGTTATCTTTAAGCTCTTTTCAAACTCTCTAAACATGAAAATATTGCCGAGCGATCTTGCTATTTTCACTCTCTATAAAGTATTTGAAGTGTGTGTCCTTTGAGTGATAGTTTAACCCTTTTTTGGTCTTGTTGGACTACTGTACAAAAAAGGAACTGAGAAAGTTCTCTTTTAAGTGTTTTTCCAAACTCTATAATCTTGAAAAACCTTTGAGTTTACTATCTCTGGACTCGTTAAACAAACATTGACAAACCCGTAATGGAACCGAACCACTCCTTCCTAGGGTTCGTTAAAAATACTCCGAGGGACTCGTCCGAAGGATGAGCTTATATCAACAAGCATATGTGATCCTCTTCAAGCTTGCGTAAAAATAAAGAGGTACTTGCTAGAAATGGTGGGGGAAAATCTGGGAAAGGGATGTGTTTCATCGTTGTATTGATTGGCAATAAATGTCGCTCTTGAACATGACACCCCCTATTTATCATTTGAAGCCAGTTTGGGAAATCCATTTGTCTCTCATTCGATTTGATAACAAGGTCTTTTCATGTGTCATCTTTGAGTCAATGCTGCCAAATCTTTAGTCGTGTCATTCATGTGTTCAAGAGAAGTCCGTTTGAAAACCTCTATTGAGTCGGCCATCTGCAGTTGTCTATTCATTCCGTGTCGGCCTTCCCTGTGTCCAAAAGTCCAATTGCCACATACTCTGTTTCACTTTCAAACTCAGTTACTCATTTCATGTCATTGATGGGGGATACATCAAGGCCCTCCTGTGACGGGTCTCATTCTGTTGACTTCAGCACATTATCCAGAATTGAGGCTTAGAAATTATTCAGTACCTTGGAGCTTGCATGCCTCAATGGCAAGTTTCCTCGCTTTTGACAGTGGGTTTACATCATTTACCCCTAATCGAAAGATTCCGTCGAGTTTTCGACATCAACTCATTTATTCACAACCGATGGATTGTACTATAGTACCTTGGGAGTCATTGACATCAATGGTGATTTCCCTCGCACTTGTTAACGGTTACATCAATGACCAGTAATCAAATGGTTTCTACCATGTTCGACCTTGACACATGTAATCACGTGGTTAGATTCGTACTTTGGGCAATGTGATTGAAGACCCTGGATATTGTCTTTGGATCCAGGTTGCGATGGAATATGTATAATTGGTGACACATAGATCCACTGTGTATGTTTTGTGGCTATGTCATCTTGATTCAAACTTTGCTGCATAGATCCACAGTGTATTCAGGTGGCTATGCTATATTGTGACGGCATGGATCCACAGTGTATGCTTGGTGGCCATGACCTTTGTTTATGATGTCATCAGTCTGTGATCTGAGTATGGGAATGCCTACCTCAGAATTGATATATATGATATTCTGTCGATTCTTGGATGTTTGCAGGTCTCCAAGTAGATGTGCTTTTGGTTCTTGACACACACATGTAGCTTACAAAGTCTATCAACTGTCACTAGTTCCACTCTCAGACTTTGGGGGGCATTCTTTTATCCACAATTTTGGTCATCGTGATGATGTTATGATGATGGGAAATCAAGATTTTCACTAAGAACACTTTCCTAAGAAAAGTTACATTTGTCTGCTTCCAGAAATCATATTTTTAAAGGAGGTTCGCAGGCTACCTATATATTTGCCTGTGAGAATGCCTGATTCTCGTAGGCTGCATTAAGCTGGGGTGCGAGGGGTTCGCACTATACCTAACTGTCAGGGTGCGAACATCTTCTTAAAGAGGAAAAATATGAAGTTCTCGAGCCTTCTAGAAGGGAATATTCCAGAAGGATGAGTTGGCTAGCGAATGGTTATCTAAGTACTAGTTTTCCTGATATCTTGGGACCATTTCCTATTCAAGTAACTAATCTATCTTCTCCTATATATTGAGGAGATTTCTCATGGAAAAGTTTAGAAGCAAACTAGAAAGAGATTGATTGGAGAATTAGTGCAAGATTGTTTGAAGGACTGATGCTACAACAGCTAGAGACACCAGCAAGGTCATCAAAAGTGGTTGATTTTCTTCATGCATGAGCAAGTGTGTGTGTCAGATCTAGGAGCCATCGAAAGGAGATCTACAACATCAAGGCTCGGGCTGTAAGTTTCACTTTCTATCAATTTAATACAGTAATATGTCCCTTTCCCATAAAGATGATGTCACTTTATTACATAACTCCTTGATCATATGTATAGATTAGCTATTGAATATATTGATTTGCCTTCACTTCGATTGGTTTGTACTATTGTGATCTGAACGGCACAAGAGCATTGGAGCGAAGCTTGGAACAACAGAGACCCAAGGAAGCATTCATAAGGTATGTTCATGATCCTTGCCTCTTAGTTCATTCAATAGTATAGATTTAGGGAAAGTGTATTATTCTGTCTTGTTTTGTTCTAGATCCAGGTGGATCTAGGGAGATCGGTTTGTGTACGCACTCACAGATTTATCCTGAAACACATGGGCACCATTAACTTTGTTAGAAAGTTTGTTCCTAACTTCATTGTGATAGTTAAGCCCATCCATAACTTGCTGAAACATGATAAAACCTTCTCTTGGACTAATGAGGTAGAAAAGAATTTTACAAGAATCAAGAAATTGATCAACTCTGAACCAATTTTAGCCAAGACTGATTTCAATAAAGACTTCATTATTTATACCAATGCCACAGAAGAGGCAATTTATGCCATTCTTTTGCAAACTGATGACCAAAATTAGGAAAATCTTACAACCTATATGAGTCAAAGTTTATCAAATGACAAGATGAAGTATACTTTGATTGAAAAACACACTTTCTCCTTGGTAAAATCTATAGGAAAATTCAGGTATTTCATTTTGGGCAAGAAAACATAGGTAAGAGTCCCTTTGCCTACAATCAAGTTTTTTCTTACATAGACTCATCTTTCAGGAAAACTTGCTCATTGGCTTACCAAGATTCAGGAAGATGATTTAATTATTACTACAACAAAAACTATTAAGGGACTTAATCTAGCTCTTCACTTGGCTCAACACCCTCAACCAGGTGATTCTCTTAAGGAAGATGATAATTCTTTGTCGGCATTATTCTACTTGGAAACTCATGATGTTTATATGGGTGATCATCCTTGGTACAAGAATATCATATACTATATTTTGCATCAGAATTGTCCAGATCATTTAGACTCGCATCAACGTAGAAGGCAATGCTTGATCTCCCCAAAGTACCTCATCCTGGGAAACATCCTTTCTCGTAGATATGTTGATGGGCTATTATTAATATGTGTAGATGATAAAGCAACTCAAAAAAATTTGAATGAATTTCATGGATCAACAGTTTCTAACTTCCATATTGGTGGCCATTTCGCAGTGAAAGCTACAACTTATAAAATTATCATGGATGGTTACTTTTGGCCCTTGATTTTTCAAGATTATTTTAAGTTCATTCGAGCTTGTGAAAAATGTCAAAAGTTTTCTGGCAGGGAACAATTTTCTGTTATGCCTTTACAACCAGTCTTACCTGATTTCCCATTTTCTAAATGGGGATTAGACTTCATCGGACTTATTAACCCTCCATCTTCTGCAAGACATGTATTTATCAAAATGACAACAAAGTAATTTACCAAGTGGATTGAAGTTGTTCCTCTTAAAAATGCATAGGATGAGAAGGTCATTAACTTCTTGGAATCCAATATCTTCTATCTCTTTGGCCTTTCACTCAAAATAATTTCATACAATGGACCAACATGTATTTATGCAAATTTTACTCAGTTTCTGAGCAAATTTGGAGTCAATCAGTTCACCTCGTCCACCTATTACCCTCAGGGCAATGAGCAGGCTAAGTCAACCAATAAGAACCTAGTCAAGATATTGAAAAGGATTATAGATGATAATCCCCTCCAATGGAATACTCTACTTACATATGCACTGTGGGATGATCTCACAACCACCAAAAACAACACTAGCCATACCCCTTTCTCACTCTTATTTGGTCAGGAAGTTGTTATTCCTGTTGAACTTGAACTCACTTCTCTTCGTTTAGCAATGTAAGCTGGGGAATTGATTTCCACTAATATTTACCAAATGATGAATGATCTGATGGATTTAGAAGAACAAAGAAACCATGCATTGGAAAATCAGAAGAAAAATCAATCGACAGTTAAGAAATACTTTGATAAGCGTGTCAAATCTGCCAAGTTTAAGGTTAATGACAAGGTTCTTCTTTGGGACTCCACACATGTAGATAAAGGAAAACATTCTAAATTCCAAACAATCTAGCTAGGTCCATACAAGATCACTCTGGTAGTTGGAAATAATACTTATATGCTGAAAGACTTTGAAGAGCGGTTATTCTCTTTCATGACTAATGGCTCGCATTTGAAACATTATGTTGAGCCTGGATGATTATTTCATTTTTTGAATCAATGTTTCATGTAAATATCATATTTTAGTTGTATAGTCATTTTATTTTCTTCATCTTATTTTCATTAGTATTGTTCTTCACTTTCCAGTTTTTCTTAAGGTTTGACTGTAGCTTTATTTTCAGTTTGACAATAGCTTTATTTATCTGTTGCTTTATCTTCATTTTTTAATTTTTTTTTTTCAGCCTAATTTGAATAAGTCATGTACAACCACAATTTTTCCTTGTTTTGTAGAAGTATGCTTAAGTACTAATCAGTGGCCCGAAAAGAAAGAAAAATAATCACTTTCATTCCACAACCTTATATCTTGCAACACCTATGACCACTTTGCTTAAGCTTAAGTGCTAAAGCTTCCCTTCTTTCATCTTCCCCTTTCTTCCCTCCACCATCCCTATATGAAAGAGCATACCAGAGAAAACAATTTCGAGTACATAACAACAAGATCTCTCTGTCTGCAAAACCAAAGAGATGAGTTCAAGCCAATACTATATATATATATATATATATATATATATACTAAATAAGCTATAAGTGGGACCCTCTATAGTGTCATTAAAGAAAAGATCCCCCTTGAAGGAAAAGTCACTTGATTTTGTATTGTCCTAAGATGTCTTGGATGTTAATGGATCACTTGCATGTTTCATTATCTTGATATGAGTTTGGTTTTAATTCTTAGAGAAAATGAATGGTAACAATTTTGATTTCAATTGACCATTAAAAATTCCTTGGGCATGGGTTTTTCGATACTAAATACTAGTCCAGGGAAAAATCATCATCAAAACAAAAGGTTCATGGTTGCCGTGTTTGACAATTCATGGTTTCAAATGGTAAAAGTGTTCTAATTTTTTATCAATCTATTGACATGGTATTCACTTATTAGCTGCCACTTTGTATATGCGATGAGTTTATTGCAAATTCAACCTTTAGATATATGATTGTGACTTGTTATAAAAAAGGGGCATTCTATATACATATGTGCATAGCATACCACTCATATATATTTCATTGGTTATATGTATATGGTCCAATACATATTACACCAGTTACAAGAACGTGGTAGTCTTGACCTTGTTGTTAATTGTTGTAGTGATTTGAAAATTTTCATATGGCAAAGATTTGGAAGTTTTAACGCATATGGGATATGTTATCCACACAATGCACTTATGATAAGTTTGTAAACCATGTGATCAACGATGTGCTATGTTGTCAACAATGTTAATCTGGTAGGTGGCTACATTACTGACATGTGATATCATATGAACTGGTGCTTACTTGGAACTTGTTGGTTGCATGGGGTTTTGACATGGGCTGCCTTAGGTTTAGCGAGTGATTAATTTTGGCCATCACCCCAACACGACGTGACCAATAATTAATGCACCAACTAATGTTAGGGGTTACGACCTTGGGGTTTGGAATTTATGTTAAGCTCTAATATTGGCTCATTACCCCTTAATTGGGGCATATTATATTAGTAATTTTATTTTATTTATGTCAAATTTAGGCCATTAGCTGTAATTATACCTCCTAGTCTCCTATATATACCAAGGAGACATTTTCATTTTTAATCATCTGGTACTTGAACATTTAAGTGGGGTAAAAGGAGGTTGCCCCCTCGAAGAGGATAAATTCCACTTGGTACATCCAATATTGATCATACCTATGGCATTGCAGAGAAGACATATCAGAGAACTACATAAAATAAAGTTTCATACCCAAAAGGGCCGAAACTTTGGAGATACAATAGAAGAAATACTGTCTAGTAGAACCACCTCAAAAGCAAGGTTCAAAAATGATACTTGGCCAACATGCCACCAAAAAAGGGAACTTCAACACCAAATAAGCCTCCATAAAATCCTAATTGGACTCTTGATGAAGGTGAAGAAATTCTTAGGGACATAAATGAACTACAAAAGAAGATGGATTCAATGGAAGCTATGTTGGATACTAAGATGGATGGTTTAAAAGGGGATATCATGGAAGTATTGAAAAATTTGGTAACAGAGAAGACACCTGAAAGTGAAAATGCATCCCATGAAATTTATGATGAGAACACAAGGAAGGTGAATCAAGAATGGAGAAACTCCAACTTT
>JASDQU010239301.1:4879-17465 GCA_032191745.1 Picea mariana
TGGATATCAGATTCACTTTACCAACTAGCATCTTCTATTGGGTGTCCCATCCACTTGACCAGATATTCAAAATAGGTCTTCCTCTTGGTCTTCTTACTAATCCTTTGATCAATGATCTTTTCCATCTGTGGTTTTTCTGATATAGGCATTTGTTTCTCCCACTAAATCTTCCCTTGATCTATTGATCCCTCTGTTTCATCCTTCCTGTAATGATACAGGTCTGAGACATTGAATATGGGTGATATGTCCACATCACCTAGCAACTCAATCTCATAGGCGTTGGCATCAAACGTCCTCAAGATCTTACATGGTCCTATCTTCTTCATCTTTAGCTTGTTATATGTCCCCCTAGGGAACCTTTTCTTCCTGAGATGTTCTAGAACCTGATCTCCTATTTCAAATTGGAGTTCTCTGCGATGTTGATCAACTCTGCATTTGTACTCTTGGCTAGAATTCTGCAACTATCCCCTGATATGGCTATGGATCTTCTATATTTCTGCAGCAAAATATTCTGCTCCAGTGCTTCCGATCTCACTCTGTTCCAAGTCTCTCAAATGAGATACTCCCCTGGGTGGCATTCCATACAATATTTGGAACGGGCTCTTCCCAGTGCTCCTATTTGGTGAGTCGTTGTATGCAAATTCTACTTGTGGTAGAATATGATCCCATTGATTATGGTGCTCAGTGACCAGACTCTTCAATAAGTTTCGCAAACTTCTGTTTACCACCTCAGTCTACCCATTTTTCTAAGGGTGATAAGCTGAGTTGAAGGCAAAATCTATCCCCAACTTCTTCCACAATGTTCTCCAAAAATGACCAAAAAATTTCGTGTCTCTGTCTGAGACAATGCTTCTGGGTAGGCCGTGAAGTCTCACAACATCTTTGAAAAATAGGTTTGCAACATGTGTTGCATCACTGGTCTTTTGACACGGGATAAAGTGTGACATATTGGAAAATCTATCCACAACCACAAATATGGAATCACATCCTCTCTGTGTTCTTGGTAGTCCCAACACAAAATCCATGCTTATTGCATCCCAAGGCCTCTCTGGTATGGGAAATGGTTGATACAATCCAGTGTTCTGTCTTTTACCTTTTGCATGTTGGCAGATTCTGCATTTGTTCACGAATTGTATTACATCTGTTCTCATACTTAGCCAATAGTATGAACTTCTCAACTGCGCAAATGTCTTATCATGGCCGAAATGTCCAGCCAATCCTCCACTATGTTTTTCCTTCAAAAGGTTATCCCTCATTGAGCATTTTGGTATGCACAATTGATTTCCCTTGAACAACAATCCCTCTTGAATCATATAGTTTTTCCACTGGCTCCTATCTCTCAGCACAAGATTTGTGCATGCTTCATATGCTTCCTTGAAGTCTCAATCATCACTGTACATTTCCTCAAGGTGTTCAAACCCTAAGGTCTTTAACTGAAATTCTTGCAGAGTCAAACATCTTCTGCTCAATGCATCAACAAATTTGTTAGCATTCCCAACAATATGTTTTATGAAAAAAGTAAAATTCTGCATATATTCAATCCACTTCGCATGCCTCTGATTCAATTTTTCCTATTTGGTTATGAATTGTAAAGCTTGGTTATCTCTATATAAGACAAATTCTTATGGGACAAGGTAATGTCTCCATTTATTCAGGGCTTGGATTATGGAATAAAACTCCTTGTCATAGGTGGAGTATTTTCTCTTAGTCTCATTTAGCTTCTCGCTGAAGTAAGCATTAGGTCTATTGTCCTGGCTCAAAACTACTCCAATTGCAACACCACTTTCATCACACCTTACCTGAAACGTCTTCTCAAAATTTGGTAAGACTAGAATTGGTCACTCCGTTACTTTCTCCTTTAGTGTATTGAAGCTCTTCTTGGCCTCCTCTGTCCATTTAAAAGACTAGTGCCTCTTCTTCACTGTATCCATCATTGGTGCACAAATTCCATTGAAATCTCTGATGAACTCCTATAGAAACTCACTAATCCATGGAATCTTCTTACCTCAAACATGCTCCTCGGTGACGACCATTCTTTGATTGCTTTCACCTTCTCTGGATCCATCTTCAGTTCGTTTGAAGAGATCACAAAACCCAAGTAAATGAGTTTTGTCTTCGTAAAAGAGGACTTCTTTAGGTTTATCAACAACTTCTCCTTCTATAGTCTCCTCATCACTAATGCCAGGTGCCTCAAATGCTCCTCTTTAGTCTTGCTAAATATCAGTATATCATCTAGATACACAACCACGAACTTGCCAATGGAATCTTTTTGTATTTCATTCATCAACCTCATAAAAGTACTCGGGGCATTGGTTAACCCAAATGACATAAAAATCCACTCATACAAACATTCATTTGTCTTAAATATTGTCTTCCACTCATCACCTTCCCTCATTCTGATTTGGTGATATCCACTTTTCAAATCTATCTTAGAAAATAAATTTTCTCCAGTTAAACATCCCATCAAATCATCTATTCTTGGCAAAGGGAATATATACCTGATAGTGATGTTATTGATGGCTCTTGAGTCTGTACACATTCTCCATCCTCCATCTTTCTTTGGACTCAACACAGTTGGCACTGTGCATGTACTCAGGCTCTCTCTAACCAAACCCTTTTCTAACAATTCCTGGACTTGGTTATTTACCTCCTCATTCTCTCAAGGTGTCAGTTTGTAAGCTTCTTTGTTTGGCAGACTTTTTCTTGGTATCAAATCGATATGATGACTAATACTTCTGATGGGTGGCAATGAGTTAGGAAACTCATCCACCACTATGTCAGCAAAATTATCGTATAATTCTTGAACTTCTTCAGAAAAATCATCCATTGAAGTACTTGGAAGGATAACTCTGGTTTTCCTCACAAAAACAAACTGCATCTCCTTTTCATTTTTGACTTATTTTAGGAGTTCCTTCCCACTCATGAGGAGTATGCTTATGATGGCTTCCTCTTTCACTTTATTCTCCTCTATTGGAAACAACATGTGTGTTCTACCATTGTTTTCCAAGGTGTATGTATTCTTCCTCCCATCATGAATAACATTCCTGTCAAACTACCATGGCCTTCCCAACAAAATATGGCATACATCCATGGGAATTACATCACAAACATTTTCATCTCTATATCGTCCTATCTTAAATTCCACCAAGCATTGTTTAGTAACCATTACCTGGTGTCCTTTATGCAACCATGAGGCTTTATATGGATCTGGGTGTGCAGTTGTCTCTAGCTCCAATTTCTCCACCATCTCCATGGATAATAAGTTATCAGTGCTCCCTCTATCAATTATCACCTTGCATACTCTGTCTTTACTCTTGCAAGCTGTCATGAATAGACTGTTCCTCTATATTGTCTTTTCAACTTCTGCCTTTGGTTTTAAGAGAAAAGTTCTCATCGCCTGGGATGTTCCATCCTCTGCTCCCTCTACTTCAACAATCTCTCTTTCTGCTTCCGAAATATGAGCTTCTCCTCCTTCTTTCATTTTCTTGGGGCATTCCCAAGACATGTTCCCTGTCTTCCTCTAGAAGAGTTTCTTCCACCACCCATTCTTCCTCAGGAACTTCCTCCTCCTTCTGAGTGACTGTGTGGAGTTCTATCCTCATCTTTGGAATTATCCACCTTGTCATGGGAAAATACCTTGCCTTTGTTCAAGGCTGGGATTTTACCTCTACCTTGATGGATTTGTTTTCTGTCCAACTTCTTTTCTTCCTTCAGCGCAAATTGATAATCATCCTCCACTGTCCTTACCGACATCATGCTGAGCTCATCCTAGATTTTGTACCTCGTACCATTCATATACCTGACAACTTTTTCTTCATCCCGCTCTCTTTGTCCAACTTTGATGTTTAGCTTGTAGAATGCCTTTGTGTATTCTTTAACTGTCATTCCCTTCTGTCTCAGGTTCTACAGCTTCCTGAACAGATTGATATGATAATCTTTGGGCATGAATTTAGCCTTCATCTTGGCTACCATACTGTCCCAATTCTTTATCTTTTGTTTTCCTTTACTTCTCCTCTCAGCCTGCAGTTCATCCCACCACAGTGTTGCATGTTCTTTAAGCTTAGTGACAACATGTCTCACACTTTTCTCCCCATCAACATATTCATAATCAAAATATTTGTCCATGGACGTTATCCAATCGAATAACTCTTCAACATCCAAATTGCCTTCATACATTGGGACCTCTATCTTGGCTCTAGCTCCCAATATAAAAACTGCTCTTAGCAAGCGTTCTTCGACAACGTGTTCCCCTGCAGATTCTTTGGCTTCTACATCTTCACTCTCTACATCGATGACGTCTCTAGCATCAGGTTCTCTTCTTTGTGTTTCTTCCATTGCTTCCAACCTTGCACGAAGTTCTCGCATCTCTCTTTCTACAACGCGATTGGCTAAAGGTGGCTCCCCTCATCTCCTTGGTGGCATTGGGTTGACTGTCTCTTGCACACAGAGTACAAATTCAATTTCTTTTTCTCCTTCACCTAAAATCTATAGACAAAATCAACTCTGATACCACTTGATGCAGACCCCCCTTCTCTCCTAAGAACTGCGTGACCTCCCAGTCTAGGATCGATCAAGAAGCTGAGTCTGATTGAATCTTTGGCCCTCAAGAACCTCAAATCCACTTAATAAGCCCTCTTTTCCTTAAAGCACAGGTTATATGGAACCCACGACTTTCTCCTTAATGCCTTTAAGCTTCAGCGTGTTTGGACGCTAACTCTCCTGGTTAAACCCCTCCCTTTATATGACTAAGGTTGTGACCAGTCACCTAATAGAAAGGTGCGTCACGACTTTGCGTATTGCGCCTTTGCATGTGAGTCACTCCGACTGTCCCAACTTCCAAAATCTTGATAGGATCCTAGCGCATGCTAGCCCCTCTATTACCCTTCACCGATGTGACCCTTCGCTATGACCGTGGGCCAATCTTCGAGCACTTCATGATTTTGCGTCTTGTGAGTTCACACTTCACAAGTCGTCTCCTTAGACGCTCAATGGTCCAGATATCTTCTCGAACTGACGACTCAGATCAAATCTTCGTGGTTTTGGGTTTCATGAGTTCCTAGAACTCTCACCTCTTATTTCCCGAGTTGTGAAGTCCCAAAAAAACCATATCTACGGTTCAAATCCCTCCTTCGATCAATGACTGTGATATTTTCATGATTTCACGATTTTCTACTTTGGAGTCTCCTTGCCTCCGTTCTCCCAATAGTCGAAATTGCTATGGCACTAGGTCAAGGGTCCATATCTCCCCTTTGATCAATGACTCAGTTCATGTCACGAATTCATGTTTCGTGAGTTCTCGCGACTCAACCTTTGACTCCTTCAAGTCACAAGTCAGGGAAATGTTGATTTCTTGCCACGTGTCCTCCTTGACAATGGACGGTCTCGATGATTTCAGAATGATCAACGACTGTGATCTTTTCGCGAGTTCGCACTTTGCGAATCCTCACAAATCTTCTCTTTGAACTTTCCACTTTGCGAGTTAGTGAAATGATGATCTCTCACCACGTGTCCTGTTGTGATGGATGGTTTCGATGATTTTGGAATTTTGTGACCTTGTTCCTCCTGTGTACATTCAAATCTTTAATGTTAGTGCACTTTACCTTGATCAGACAGCTACGATCTATTTGCACTCAGATCGAATGGTTGACATATTTCCTCCTCTGCATTTGCTCCTCGTTTTCTGGATGCTGGTCATATGGTCCAGATCTTCCCTCTGAGATAAATCTTTCTTCAGAATTAGAAGATTTTTGAAAGGATTTAAAGGCTTTGACCTTTATCCTTTCCGCGAGTCCATTTCTTGGATCTCGTTCGCGCTTCTTGGAAAGTGCTACTCCTTCTGAGCTTGATCTCTCCAAAGATTTCGATCTCCCAATCTCTTCTTGATTTTTTGGGAAATTCGTCAACTCAGATCCAAATATTCTTGAAAATAATCCTTTCTCGCCTTCCTAGCGTTCTTCCGCTCTCATCCTTCGACTTCTTTATGGAGTTGCTTCGACTCTTCATCGAATTCCAGGTCTATGCACTCTTTGCAACAGATCCTTACATAAGATTTGAGTTATTGCGATGACTATTCACTCCTTGAGACAACCACTTTACACTTCCTTCAAAGAAATTCTTATGCTATTTCTTCTGAGCTTTACGAGTTGAAACAGACCCTGTCAACACACTCCTTGCAGACTGTGTGCACACCTTGCACCATCTCACGAAGAAAAGTGATTTAAATTATTATGAAAGCATTTCAAAGCTACATACACTCGTAGCAAGATTCATTCATTCTTGAAAGGATTAAGACAACCACAAAGAAATTGCAAACACTATTCACACTATACATTGGATCAATTTTTCTATGTTATCTTCATTCAAAATCAAGAAAATGGTTACAACTAAAATCAAAGCAACAACTACTGCTCTGAGATTCCTACTTGCTCATAATTCTCATAACCCCTATTTTGGGCATACAAAATCTCTCTTTATACAAAAGAGGCAAACTAACTACTATCTAATTCCTATTAAATTGAGACTAGGGTTAAGCTCCCAAGTCATGCGTGCTCATTTTGTCTCCACGCTTGTGATGTTTCCTCTTTTGTTTTCTATCACTTCAAAATATTTATAGTATTGGATAGTGTTTGAGACTCTGGACCGGCTCTCAGGAACTGATTTTTCCTACCACATGTACTTGTTGATGATGCTCCTGCATCATATAGTAATGCACAATTTTTATTAATGAGAGAATGGACAAAAACTGTAAAATTACAGAGTGAATGACTCGGTAGACTGGTGGTAGATTATCTTTGAGAATAGATTTGATGGCTATGCTCATTCAAAAGAAGATGATGATGTTTAAAATGAGGCTCTAGAGGCATTTTTAACATAAATAAAATCCAAAACCCTAACCTTGAAAGATGAAATGTCAAAAGGTTTGTGGGCCCTGATGGGGGTAGTTGGAATGTCAACTTCCCAAGGGCGTACCTTTTGCATACGATCTCTGTTTGGATATTTCTATACCTTTTCGGAAAGGTCTAGCTGAGGAGTACATATTCTGTTTAGCCCAGAACATGCCTATCAAATTATTCTATGCGCTATTGTTCCCAAAAATTTCATTTATGGCCTCAAAACGGCCCCATAAGTTCAGGACCGAAAAAACCGTAGAAAAATTGCCAAGGTGGAAACCCATGTTTTTAGCCAATGGAATAGGTGGGTGGCCACCAATTTATGCTTGGATCAATCCTCCCCCTTAAGAAGAAATGGTATCCATTGCGTCAAGTCCTTTAGGAAGTTTTTTTGAATCTAAACCTTGTTGAGTTGCTTACCTTGCTGAAGAAGTTTCCCTACTTAGCTTGTTGAAGGCTTCTATGGACCTGCTGTTCGAGGGATTGGATCTGTTTAACCAATATGGCTGCATGATCTTCCTAAGTGTGGGAGGAATATATTGGTGAATATAAAAAATGAATAAAATGAAGGTATTTATCATAACTTGGTTTGACTGGGAAGTGTGGAGGTACCCCTATAGGTGTAGTAGGAATATCTTGTTTCTTTTCTGCATTCTTGTTGATATGCTTCTACTGAATAGAAGGGTCTTAGGATGAGGTTGCAATGGTTGCAGTTTCCTTCTCTTCTGAACAGATTGTGAAGGGGATAAAATTTTTGGTATGAGAGATCACTTTGCAACATTGTTTTGTTGGTACAGTAGTTGGAACTACCTTTGGTATCCTATAGGGAAGACCCCCCAGAGTAAGAATGACGCTATAGGATCGAGACTAAAAATTAACATGACACCTCCACATATATGGTTGGCCTAACAGAACATCACAAACTTCCCGTGGGGAAACATCATATAGTACATCATCCTTGAAGGGCTTGATGTTGTATGACAGACGACACTGTAGGCTAACATGAAGATCTTGTCCTTGGAGAATCCATCTGATGTTGTATGTCTGCAGGTGTGGTGTTGTCAGAAAATACAACTGCTTGATGACCTCTGCTGAGATGAGGTTCTTCTGTATTTTTCTATCAATAATGAAATGCAACAGGGTCCCATTCACCCACATCTATGAATGGAAGAGGCGCTCCCCCTGTTGCATGAAATTGCAAGTAGTCAATGCTCCCCGTGTGTATCATGACAAGGGACTAATCGCCTCTCGTGGATCCTTGAAATTTGGCGGTGGTGAGTTTACAAATCACCTATGGGTTTTTGTATAAAGACAACCATACTATCAACAAATGGTATTAGAGCGAGAGGTCACGAGTTCGATACACTCTCGGCTCACGCTGAGGGGGATATTGTTGCACGAAATTGCAAGTAGTCAGCTATCCCCACATGTATCGTGACAAGGGACTAATCACCTCTCGTGGATCATTGAAATCTGGCGGTGATGAGTTTACCAATCACCTGCAGGTTTTGGTCTAATGACAACCGTACTACCAACACCCTGTCCTTAGGATCCTCTATTTCTTCTGGTTGGATTGTTGCGGTCGCTACAATAGCAGTGAGTTTTGCATCAATGATATGTCTCCTCTTATGATTGTTTGAATCAGAGTGTGAGTTGGGGATCGTCTCTGTTTCTTTGAGCTTGACCACCAATGATTGTTTCGAGCGACATTCATTGGTATTGTGCCAAGGGATTTTGTGGAAGTCACACCACTTCTTAGTGTCCTTCTTCATCTTCCCATTACCCTTATTTTATTGTGGCTTGTACTGGTTTTATTGAGGTCGACTGTTATGTGAGTTAGGTTTGTCTTTTCCATACTTTGGTTGTTGCGGATTTACAGCCCAAAATTCCCGTTTGTTCTGTTTCTTAAATTTCTTCTTGATTTTGAAAATATATCTATAAATGAATCCAGTGATGAAATTTTTGAAAACTCCATGTTGGTTTGGATGTACCAGTGTATAGCCTTGCGGTATTTTAGAACCATATGTCGCTCAGAGTCTTTGATACCCTGCTTTTTCCGCAAGGTATGGAAGGGGTTTGTGAACTCCGACACTGTTTGGTCTTGATTTTGATGTGGTGTGGTCCATCCCATGTACTAGTCATCATAGTTTCCGGGGTAATATTTCTCCTTGACCACATCCATAAAAAATACCAAGTGGGCTCAACCCCAATTATTTTAGACTCCTCTGTCGAAGTTTTCTCCTAGTAAGTTTCCCACCAATGTTTGACATGGGGAAGAGCCTTGAGGAGCATAGAGGTGATATTTTCTATATGGAAAAAATTGTGAACAAAGAAATAAACTTCTAGCAAATTTAACCATTTTTCCAAAGCATCTACATCAACCTCACCTTCAAATATGGAAATATCAAAATTAACTTGTACATTTAATGGAGTAGTGTCTCCAAAGTGACTGCTTGAAGAAGATGCATTTGTTATTGTCAACACTCATGTTGAAGGATCTGGGAAAAATTCTCCAACATCTCGTTCCTATGTTGCATGAGGAATTCTGTGAGCAACAACTTGATAGGATATTCCGCTCCCTTGTTCCTCTTCTCTTCTGCCATGGGAGGCCACTTGGGTTGGCACGAGCAGTTGTCCTCAAGAGAAACTAGCTCAAGATTGACCTCTCTATACCCTGACCCTGTCAGGGACATGGACTAAGAAAAGAAAAGGAGTAGCCTGCTCTAATTCCACTGATCCGAATTATTTTGAGAACGAAATGAAGGTAGAGATAAACACAAAGATACAATAATGCACAATTTGTATTAATGATAGAATGAGCAGGAACTGTAAATTACAGAGTGAATGACTCGCTAGAATGGTGGAAGCTTATGTCTGAGAAGAGATGTGATGGCTATGCTCATTTGCAAGAATATGATGATGTTTACAATGAGGCTCTAGATGCCTTTTTAACATAAATAAAATCCAAAACCCTAACCCCAAAAGATGAAATTCCAAAAGGTTTTCAGGCCTCGATGGGGGTAGTTGGTATGTCAACTTCACAAGGGCGTAACTTTTGCATACAATCTTCATTTGGGGCATTCTATAACTCGTTGAAAAGATATAGCCGAGGAGTAGATATTTATTTCAACCTAGAACATGCCTCAAGCTATTATCTGGGTGCTGTTGTACCAAAAACAAGTTGTTTAGGGCCTCAAAACAATCCCAGAAGTCTAGGACCCGAAAAACCATAGAAACACTAATAAGGTGGAAACCCATGTTTTGAGCGAGTGGAATAGGTGGTTGGACACCTATTTCCACCTGGATCAATTATCCCCTCTAGGAATAAATTGTATCGATTGCATGAATTCCCCTAGGAAGATTTCGATGAACCTGAACTTTGGTGAGATGCTTGCCTTGCTGAAGAAGTTGCCTTGCTTAGCTTGTTGAAGAATGTCATGAACCTGTTGTTGGAGGGATTGGATCTATTTAACCAATATGGTTTCATGATATTCCTGAGTGTGGGAGGACTCTGTTGGTGAATATGCAACATGAAGAACATGAAGGGATTTATTATAACTTTGTTTCACTGGGCAGTGTGGATGTATAAGCAGCTCCCTATGATGAGATGTCTAGAAACTCCATTTCTGTTTGGATGTACCTATGTAGAGCCCCATGATATTTTAGAACCAGATGCTGCTCAGAGTCTTTGATACCCAACTTGGTGCACAAGGTATGGAAGGTATTTGTGAACTCTTGCACTGTTTGGTCCCGCTTTTGATGCAACATGGTCCATCTCATGTACTGGTCATCATAGTTTCCCAAAGGTTAATATTTCTCCTTGACCACATCCATAAAACAATCCCAAGTGGGCTTGGCCCCAAATATTCCAGAATCCTTTGTGGAATTTTTATCCCTGTAAGTTTCCCACCAATGTTTGACATGGGGAAGAGCCTTGAGGAGCGCAAATGTGATATTTTCTCTGTGAGAAAAATTGTGAATAGGGAAATAAACCTCTAGCTAATTTAACCATTTTTGCAAAGCATCTGCATCGATCTCACGTTCAAACACCAGAATATCAAAATTAACTTGTACCTTGAATGGATTAGTGTATCCAAAGCAACTGCTTGATGAATACAAGCCTTTTATTGTTGACAATTGTTGAAGGATTTGGGAAAATTTCTCCAACATCTCGTTCCTCTTTTTCACGAGGGCTTCCGTGAGAAACAACTTGATGGGATATTCTGTTCCCTTGTTTCTCTTCTCTTCCACCATGGAAGATTTCTTGGGATGGAAAGAGTGTTTTTCCTCAAGAGAAACTAGCTCGAGACCTAACTCTTTATACCCTGACCTTGTCAGGGACATGCACTAAGAAACGAAAAAGAGTAATAGCTAAAATTTTCTACAAAAAATCGTGTTGAGTTTATGAAACATCCATTCAAAGGAAATAAAAAGTTTAAAGTGGATGTTTCATAAACCCTCACACGATTTTGTCCATAAAATTTTAGCTACTAATATGATGAATTGTTGAAACCTACACAACCAGAAAATGAGTAGCCTGCTTTGATTCCACTGATCTAGATTATTTTGAGAATGAAATGAAGGCCAAGATATAATAATGAAATATACAGAGATATTTTAGTAAACATTGAGATACAATAATGCACAATTTTTATTAATGACAGAATGTACATAAAATATAAAATTACAGAATGAATGATTGGCTAGAATGATGGAAGCTTATCTCTGAGAAGAGATGTGATGTCTACGCTCATTCATAAGAATATGATGATGTTTAAAATGAGGCTATAGAGGCATTTTTAACATAAATAAAATAAAAAACCCTAACCTTGAAAGATGAAACACCAAAAGATTTGTGGGCCCTGATGGGGGTAGTTTGTACGTAAACTTCCAAAGGGAGTACCTTTTGCATATGATCTTCATTTGGGGTGTTCTATACCTCATTGAAAATGTAAGATCCTATCTAATAGAACCTAAAATTCATAATTTAAACATAAAATTTCTATCATAATTTCTTTACGATTCTATATTCAGCAAAATAACAGTTCATGGTTCAGCAAAATTCAAAATGAGCAGCATGATATAAATAACATATTGAATAACATACACAACATAGTAAAATAATGAACCATAATAACGATAATGAACATGCCATAATAATGAACATAAATAGCTCTCAAGTTATGATGTTTCCCCAACTCTGTCTGTCCAAGCTGAAGCTAAAACTCTGCCCAAGTTGCTCTACCCAAACTCTGTCCAAAACTGAATCTTTTCCTCCCAGCCAGCTAGGAACAGAGCCTCTCTAGTTCCCTAGCTCCAGGATTCCATAAGGATTCCTGCCCCCCAAGCCCAAAACTCCTAGCAACAGGTGCCCCCTGTCTTAGTCCACCAAACTCCAACAAGCTCCTTAAGCAAAAACCAGTAGTACCATCCTCCAACAAGATACTCCAGCCCCAAACTAGCAATACAATCCTCTCCTATAAAAAATGATGCTCTCCCAAAACAAAAGTCCCTTCTCCCATGTTTTTCCCTTCTCTTATGCTCCTTTCCCCCTCTCTCATTCACCGCCTTCTACCTTCATTAAGTCTCACCCACCTTATCTCTCCATTAAGTGTCATCTACCTTATCCCCTTTCTCTTTAATGGTTCCATCATTCGATACATTAAGTCTCCATTTAATAAATTAATAATTTATTA
>JASDQU010239307.1:1816-16793 GCA_032191745.1 Picea mariana
TTTCTCTTTTTTTTTATTTACGTGCTAATCAAGCAACAAAGGGAAAATACTGACAAGTCTAAAACGAAGAAAAAACAAAATTATGGATTAAAGAGCAGATCACAATGAATCAGAGCAAAGACACACAATGGCAATCAAGAAATCACAGACTCCTACGCTTGTCTAAAAACCATAAAACAAAATTTGTCTTTTTTATCTTTTCTATCAACTATCAACTAAGAAAAAACAGGCTAAGGGTAAGAGGCCCTAACCTACTGACTGTTCAACCCTAGACTCAAAACACCTGAGAGGAACACTTCTCACCACAGGAGGGGATGACTACCCCACCTCGATTGAAAAGCAGCCTGTCAAGCACGCTACTATCACTGAAATAGCACGCGTGTGAACACGTGCTGAGTTAAAACAGAATGCATGTACACACGAGCTGACCTTGTACAAGCTGCGTGTATGTATAAACTCTAAGAAAAAAATAAACATAGGAAGCCTAGACCAGGAAGAGGCCTCTGGTATTGATAACCAGGGTCTCTTGAAGGCTTGGATGCTTCTTCTAACAGAAAAGAAAAATAATTGCAAGGAATAACAAAACACAACAATACAAACTGAGACAAGACTGTGAACCAGCAAGACTTAGACAGGATCCAAAAAAAACCCTGAGAATGTATAATTCTGACAGGGAAGAGGAGGACTGCCTCTCAAGCTCTCTGAACTCCTACACGCTACTGAAACCTCTACAGCTAGCGTTCACACGCGGGCTGTAAGATGTTAGGGCACGGGTACACACGTGCTGGCCTTCTACAGGCCACGTGTACCTCTGTGTGTCCCGACAATTTCTGTCAAGCAACAGTTAGGGAAAACTAGTATAAAGAACCAGGCTCCCTGCTAGCTCAAGATTTACAGAAAAAGACAGGCAAAGAAATAGAAAATCTAATCTCTTAAACTACCCAAAAACTCAACTGAATCTGGAAACCCTAAAGAGTATCTTCCCCAGTATGGTCGTCAATTTTGTTGTTGGGAAAAATACCCTATGGACTAGCAAACTAGGGTCAGACTTGCATGCAGATTTTGACTGTAAAGAAATGAATTTTTTAATCTACCACCCAAAAATTAAACCCCTCTTTCACGATACATACATGGAAAGGAACCACTAACCTTATTACTGATGTTTGGTGTAGATCCTCCATTGCGCTCTTGACCGCTTGCTTCCGCTGCTCCTTCCAAAGATAACCTGCAATCAAGACAAACAACTACGCATGCATGCTATCTTTCTACTCGAGGGTTAGAAATTAAGCATAAATTAAACAAACCATAGATAAATCATGCATTGGGACGGGAAAAGTATTCTTTCATTATTCGAAAAATGAATCAACTTACACTCAAAGTCGAGACCGGCCACCGCTCCTTGATCCTGATCCTGGGCTCCTCCTCTTCTTTTGTCCTCCAACTGCTTTGCGTTAATTCTCCTTTGGCTTGAGGAAAGGCTAAAGGGTTGGGACAATGGATTCGGAAAATGGGTAGAGTTTCTTTGCTATAATTTTCCTCCTCCAAATGGTACCCCTACCCCTTCTTTTATAGGCTAGAAGGAGCTAGGGTTTTGGACAAACTCTTGGCCATGCATGGCCGAGAGTTTCAGTTAACTGACCCATAGCTTTTTGTCCCATCGGAAACTTTCCTATTTTTGTGTTTTGTTAGGTGCACACGGGCTGTAGTAGGCTTTCCAGCGTGCACACGCGTGCAGTAGTGGGTTAGGGCACGTGGGCCTTGACCCAAGAGGATTTTCAAAGAGGTTGTTCAACAGATGTTTTGGCAATGAAGGGATATGAGTTGTCCTGATGCCAGGTAAGCATGTGTGGTCCAATTTAGGGTTATAACAGGAGGTTAGCAGCTGAAGGACTATCTAGGTGACAGAGAAGGTGTATACTCCTGGGGTGGAACAGACATGTGGGGAAGGAGAGTATGTGGGCAGTGAGCATGAGTGGTTCCTAGGAGAGAATTCCTTCCTCGTGACTGTGTGTTTTCCCTGTAACCTTAGCCTAGCCTAGGATTCCCTGCCTTGGGGGTGGAGCTTAGTCCCATCTCGGGGGTGACCCACTGCTGAGCTGACGAGTAGTGTGGTCTAAGGCTGGGAGGTTTGTGAAAGGCATGCACTTGGTTGGTGGAATTACCACAGTTTCAAAGATAAGTACCAGATGATTCTTTAATTACGTTTCTGTATCTTTGATTATTATAATTATCATGTATTCTACTGTGCATTTGGATTAATGTTATTTCCATGGATTATTTATGTTAGTAATAATTCTTATGCTTGCTCTGAGCTTAAATGTATTTCTTGCTTAAATGCATGTTGTTTTATAATCAGAGAATTATTGTTATATTTCCGTGAAGTATGGTAACATAAAGGTTGCTACAATTTGGTATCAGAGCGATTAAGCCTTGGTAACATAAAAGTGGTGTTACATCTCTCTTCTCTTCTTTTTTCTATTGATTCCATATAATCGTAAAGGATCTCTAGGGTGATTTTGGGGGGCCTCCCCTTGTTAGGATGAGTTTTTGGAATAGGTGGTGGAGTGCTCATATTGAAAAGAAGAGAAAAAAGATGTAACAATATATATGTGAAGGTATTTAATAAAACAAATTGGGTTAGTTTATTTTTGAATATTTAATTAATGATATTTGGAATTTTTTGGGTTGAGAATATTGATCTACTCAAGAAATTTTAAGAATGGTGTAAAAAGTTATATTTTTCATAGGTTTTTATTATATATATATATATATATATATATTATCAACATAAACCTATCTTAATCTTTATTTATCAAGAAATGAGAAGGATTTAAGCTGACTTTATTACCATTATTATTATTACTATTTGGGCCGACTATATTATTATAATTATAACATAACAAGTAAAACTTTACACCTCAACATCTCCCCCATACTAGGTTGTAGAGTGCCTCCACGGGAAACAATTAATAAAATGTATTTGATGTTAAAAATAAGGTGGATTACATATGCCATTTCTTGAATCAATTATCGAAGATGGTAAAAACAATTCCCTGAACATATCAACACCATTCATAGTATTGTAATCAATTAAAGAAAACTATGTTATTACTATGTGATTGAGAATAAGAAAAAATGGTTTACTAAAACGAGTTCATTAACCTAAGTTGTGTTAGAGATAATTTTTATCTTAATGTATTATTTAGAAGATTGTTAAATGGTTGGATTTGAGAATATTGGTTCAACTAAGTTTGCTCCTATTTTGGTGTGTGGTTGAGATATTGTCTCAACTGGTTGATTGTGTGATATCTATCTTGAGACTAGCTTGTTGTATTTATATGTATTCGTTATATTAGTTCAATATAATAATTAATGCTATATTTTTTGTGTAATAATATACTCTCCATTTTTAATATGGTATTAGAGCGGGACTGGTTGTAACGCCCTCATGGGACTACCCAAGAACATGCAGAGAGTAGATAGTTTGAGTGTCTATGTTTTTCCATTAGTTTATTTGTTTTTTGGTATAGGTTGTTGTTATGAATACACGGATCCGGAAATGTTTAGGGAGGAGCAACGAATAAATAACATGGATAAGAGAACAAGCATAGAGGATCTGTCGTCAAAGGGAGAGGAGGATTTGTCACCTGCTTCCTATTTTCCTTAAAGAGGAACACAATTAGAAAGAGAATGATAGGGATCAACGATGACTGATGAAGACGATGCAAAGGAAGGGATGAGAATTGGCATGTGGTTATTGTTGGATGCCTATGGGAAGGCACAAGTCATGAAGGCCATAAAACTTTTAATTATGCGATGTACAAGGCTCCCATCTTGGGATCTGCAAATTCTTGACCCTCTTAATTCTTATTCTTTCACCAGACTTGGCCGAGAGTGAGCCATTCTTAGGGAAGAACCGATCCTAACATGAATGTTCATCCAAAAATCCAACGTTGTCCACAAATGAAAAGTCATCATAGGTTGCATTAGATTGTCGTTAGAGGAGGAGTTTCCCATTGGATCATTGGAAGCTTGATTTTATTGGAAGAGCAGTCACAAAAAGAGCTAGAACAAAAGAGAAAACAAGTGGATTCACACAGTTGATGTTTCCTTGGAGAATAATTTGATATCCCTAGTTTGTCATTATGCGATAGTTATTTGTAGAGTTGAAAGTGTTGTTTCCAGCAATGTTATTGCTCCAATGTTTCTTGATGGAGGAGATTGGTGTGGAAAGACGTGAGCGTTGATTTATGTTGGTGATGTTTCACATGCTTACAATATTTTATTAGGGGGATTGATAGGTGATGGCCATCCTATTAAAATTTAAAATTATATGTGGGAAAAATGATACCTTTGATACTATACTAATGTGAGAACTTATTTTTTTTTTATGTCTTGGAATTGGAAATCTATAAAGGTATTGAGCCTAGATAACTCAATACAAATTGTTATTTTGTTAGAATTAGCTACTCTAACAAATAATAGGTGAGGAGATCCAAGACAATCAAACTGAGAACGAAGCCAAATATGCTTAGCATGTGAATCACTCCATTGGAGAAACAAGACCAAAGATGTTTCATGGTGGATGATGATGTTAAAGTGCAAGTGAGTTGAAGAGGAGGAAAAGTGATGGTGATGCTATGAAAATGGGCTTGTATATTGGGCATATAATTGGTAAACTTTGTGTTGATGTAAAGAATGTTTTACATGCTTGTTGTACCTGAATTAATGATGCATATGCGATGCAGGGGGTGCATGATCGGTTGTACCCGACATCCCAGAATTTTTGTCCAAGTTGTATTGCCTTGTCATAGGCATGTTAGTTCCCCAAGTTTGTTGTAAGCCTTGTTATTCATGCATATGTGTTGTGGTGAATATTCGCACATAGTTATCCCTCTCAGCATAGAGATTATGTGGCTTCAATTTGTGGAATTAACCACTCGGATAGGTACGAGGGTGGGTAGTGGACTCGTATCTAATCTTCATGTTGAGTTGGAGAAATTTAATCTCCGATTAAGGGGGGGAATGTGTGATGGATTTATCTCAGAATGTGATAGACCAAGTTATGATTAAGGGAGAGCTTAATATGTTGATGAACCACGTAGGTGAAAATCATTTCTATAGAACCGTAGAGTATAGCGGTTGGTACCCATGTATCTCGGTAGATGGATTTATTTTTATATGGATGCCAATGATTAGTTATTTGCAGTAAATGGTTCATGCATGTACAAGAGGAAGCCGTAGTAATTTTGAAGATAAATCCCATAATCAAGAAATCCCAAGTGGAGACAATGATGTGGACATGAACCAACACAAAAAACATGAACAAGTAAAAGGATATTGAATCAAAAGATAAACATTAAGGGTGTGTGTTACATATATCTTAGTTTATTATTTAGGATATTGATAATTAGTTGGATTTCAAAAGATTGGTTCAACTAAGTTTTCTCCTATTTTGGTGTTCGGTTGAGATATTGTCTCAAGTGGTTGATTGTGTGATATCTATCTTGAGACAAGCTTGTTGTAGCTTGTTGTATTTATATGTATTCGTTATATTAATTCAATATATTTATTAATGCTATTTTTTTTAATACTCTACTCTCCAGTTTTAATAAGTGATTCGTATTATTTTTGGAACGAAATGAAAGAAGATATATTACAATTAAATACACATAAAATTTTCTAGAAACGGAGAAATACAACAATACATGATTTCTATTAATGAAAGAAATGTACAGAGACTGTAAAAATACATATTGCAAGACTTGTTAGAATGGTGTCAGCTTTGTCTCTGAGAAAAGATGTGATGGCTACGCTCATTCTCAAGAAGATGAGTACAATGAGGTCTAAAGACCTTTTTATGATAAAAATGAATTTCAAAACCCTATACATCCAAAAACCTAACCCTAGGAGATGAAGCGTCAAAATTCATGTGGGCCCCAAAATTCATGTGATGGCTACGCTCATTCTCAATAAGATGGGTAAAATGAGGTCTGAAGACATTTTTATGATAAAAATGAATTTCAAAACCCTATACATCCAAAAACCTAACCCTAGGAGATGAAGCGCCAAAATTCATGTTGGGGTAAGTTAGTACAACAACCTCCTGAGGTCGTAAATTTTGCATACGATCTTCATTTTCGGCATGTGATAGACCGTTGGAAAGGTATTTTTGAGAAATACAAATTATGTCATCAAAAATTGACTCCATCTACATTTTGACTATGGAAAGATAATAAAACACTATTTAGGGCCCCAAAACGGCCCTGGAAGTACAAAAAGATGTACTGACATGAAAATTTACAAAATAATCCAGTTGGAATACGTGGGCAGCCACCAATATACACCTAGATGTTGTGTAGGGCTTCAAGACAACCCCAAAGATGAAGAACGCACAATTACAAAGAAATGTCCCCATTAGAAAGAAACGCATTGAACTGAAAACTGTTAAGATGATCCAATTGGAATTTGAAACAGGTGGGTGGCCACCAATATCCACCTGGATCAATCCTCCCCCCTTAGGAATAAATGGTATACATTTTTTTGAGTGCATGGGGAAGAGGGGAAAGTATTTTCTGAATCTAAATCTTGGCAAGTTGCATGCCTTGTTGGAGAAGTTGTGTTGCTTGGTCTATGGAAGGTTTTCATGAACCTATTGCTAGTGGGGTGGAATCTGTTCCACCAACCTATTTGTTAGATTACTGAGAGGGGGCCTGAATCAATAATAGCGTAATTATAATGCTTTTTCTCCAAATAATCCAAGTGTTATATCAATGTAGAATTAGTATCCAATAATGAGAAATAAGAAATGAACAATCACATACATACACTGTACACCAGTGTTTTACGTGAAACCCAAATTGGGAGAAAACCACGAAACTATTTTTCTTATATGTCTTGAAGAATTACATTCATTGGAAGCACCAACTTCCTTTGTTTTCTAGTTGCAACTGGAAGGAGGCTCCAACCCCCTAGTTTCTTAGGATACAACTTGAGGGAACCTCCAACTCTCAAATTCTCTGGCTACAACCAGAAGGAGGCTACAACCCCCTAAGTTCTCTGGCTACAACTGGAAGGTGGCTACAACCACCTATCCTTGCCTCGTCCAACCGCCCTGAAGTAGAAGTAGAATGATGGAACTACTGTCACACTATCACTGTGAGATATATCGATGTAAACCTATACCAATACAACTGAACCATGCATCAACCATGAATTGACCTATACCTCAACCCGTAATCAACCTATACCATAAACAAGTGCATCAACCATGCACCAACCTATACCATAAACAAGTGCATCAACCATGCACCAACCTGTACCAAACAATATGTAATCAACCTGTACCATAAACAAGTGCAACCAACCATGTTCCAAGTATGTACCAATCAGGTTTCAACTACTCATCAACTATGAATCATCAATGTGTACCAACATCAATTGTACATCTCATGTATGTGCCAACTCATCAACTACTTGTCTCAACCATGTACCCAACTTGTACCTCAACCAAAATCCCTCATCAATTTCATCATCCAAATATGATTTATAACTTTGTAATAGACCTGGTGTATATGATCACATACCTGCAAACCTTCCTTAAATTTAAACAACAAGAGACTAGCATTTACATCAAACTTTTCTTTAGTCTCACATGACTAGTTTTGGATTAGTCAACAACCCTGACTTGAAATAATCATAACTTTGTACCTGTAATGAATAAATATCTGAAACTGATACACAATGTTCTTCAGTGTGTTTTATACAATTCCTCTAGGTTTCACTACTTGGAACCTTTCAGAAAATTAGTTATAGTAAAAATGGCATACCTTGTTGAATTCTGGATTATTCTAGAGAGCAACCTTGTAGAGTGTTCCCCGCATGGAATATTTGTTGAATAGATATGAAAATGTTACAAAGAATACTAAAAAATGTACTCTAACCAACACATTTTTTCTTACTAAATTTGGATCTTTTATGAAGAAGTTATGACGTTTTTACCCGAAACACCTGTTTTTTACTAGTTTCAGGACTAGCCACAAACCCTATTTTCCACGGAGTGTAACTCCAAAAATACAATGACCCACAAGATGAATTTTTTACCACAGATACTTGGATATGTTTCTTCAATGGAATAGAAATTTCACGGTATGAATCATTCTAGAAAAAAAATTATTGCGAAAATGGTGATATGACCTGTAAATAACATACCTTAGAAAGCATCATCAAAAGAATTTATCCTTCCTTGAATTCCAGCCTTATTTTCTTCACCTTCCCTCATACATTCGGCTTAGATATCCTTTGGTTACCTTAGAAACCTATAGGTATTCAATATTCTCAAGTGTAATTTAAATGAGAGAGCCTTGCCTCTTATTTATACTCTCCAAGTAGCTTCCTTAAAAACATCTTCTAGGTCACTTTGCCCACTTTCCTTATTTTAGCGTTAACCCACTTCTAATTTCTCCATTAAATTTATTATTTAAATAATTAATTTTTTATTCAATTGGAATTCTAGTGCAGTCGTCACTTCAATTTATTATTTACCTTTAAAAACTCTTAAACCACTTTGACTTCTTTGACCTTTTGGGGCTTCTAGATGACATATGAGGGTCCTCCAACTTCATAAGGCCATAATTCTCAAACCGTAAGGAGTTATGTGACGTTCCACATACCACTAGAAATGGAATGACATGTAATATCCATATAGGATAGTATCACCTGAATGTATATCAAAACTCATACTATTATCCATCAAACAAACTTGTGGCCATTACCCAAACCTAGGTTCTCCAACTTGTCATGGCCATAACTCTCTAACCGTGAGGAGTTATGTGACATTCCACATACCACTGGAAATGACATGACAATCACTATCCATATAGCATAGTTTAAATGAAAAATTTAGTGGTGTTCATCTCATTATTCCACAAATAATCATGGTTTCTCTAACCATACTTCTAGGATAACTCAATCCGCAAAGAGTCTTCCTATGAGGGCTTTCACCATAAGGGGAACACATTGGAGTTCATCCATTTCTACTTATTATCAACCATGACAAGACAATAAAGAGTCATCTTTACATCAAACAATATTGGGTCCATTACCCAACCTTTGTGCTACGAGGCTTTCTTCAAGGGTTGTCATCAATGACAACCAACCTTTATCAACAATCTACCCCTTTGGCATTGATGGAAACACTATGATGCAATACTGAAATCATATCACTTATGAGCCCCCTGAAACCATGGTTTTGTCCTTTGTATCTAATAAATCTGCTCCCCCTGGAACCATTCCTCTGTCCTCTATCTCTATCCTTTGGATCTGATAGATATCTCCCCCTGAAACCATGCCTCTTTCCTCTACATCTGATAAATCTCTCCCCCTTTGTCATTAATGGAAAAGGTATCTTTCCATCTGGGGTTTCTCTCCCTGACTGAACTGTCCTCTTATGGTGTTTCCTCATGTAAATCTAAAACATATAAGATAAGCATCCAAAAAGCATTCATTTTGGAGTAGAAATAACTCCAAGTCTCTGGTGAATATATTCAAAGGATTCCTGTGAAAGTGGTTTTGTGAAGATTTTTTCCACTTGTTCTTTTGTGCCCACATACTCCACTCTGATGTTCTTTTCTATAACCTGCTCCCATACAAAGTGATACTTGATTGGAATGTGCTTCGTCTTGGAGTGCATTACCGGTTTCTTCGAGATATTGATGGCGCTTTTATTATCACAATATATTGGAATGGGATCATCATACTCAACCTGTATATCTGTTAGAGTTTGATTCATCCAAATAATCCGTGTACAACATGATGCTGCTGCAATATACTCTGCCTCGGCTGTAGATAAAGATATTGATGATTGTTTCTTTCTTAGCCATGATACCAAGCACTCAGCTAAGTATAACGCTACTCCACGGGTGCTTCATCGGTCATTAATACAACCTGCCCAATCTGCATCTATGTAGGAAATAAGTGATAGATCCTTTCCTTTTGGATACCATAATCCAAAATCTTTTGTTTCTTTGAGATATCTGAAAACCCTCTTCACTGCTAACACATGTGACTCCTTTGGTGCTGCTTGAAATCGTGCCACCTGTCCAACTTCTTGCATTACATCTGGTCTGGATGTTGTCACATACAGTAGGCTGCCAATCATTGACCTGTATTTTCTCTGATCTGTAAACTTCGAATAATCATATTTTCTCAACTTGCAACTGGTTTGCATGGGAGTGATAACTGGTTTGCAATATTCCATTCCAAACCTCTTTAGCATTTCTCTGATATACTTGGTTTGAGAAATAAAGATTCCTTGGTTGCTTTGACGTATCTGAAGTCCCAAAAAGAATGATAGTTCTCCAAGTAACGAAATTTCAAATTCATTCTGCATATCTTTTGCAAATTTATGGCTTAACTTGTCATCATCACTACCAAAAATAATATCATCAACATAAACTTCAATTAATAAAATATTACCTTCACTTACCTTGATGTAGAGGTTGTTGTCTGCACTTCCTTTTCTGACCCCTTTCTGTTGTAGATAATTATCCAGTCTAGAGTACCATTCTCTAGGAGCCTGTTTTAGACCATACAAGGCATTCTTTAATTTACACACATAATCTGTGTTCTCTGACAACTGAAATCCTTCTGGTTGTTCAATGTAGACTTCTTCTTCAAGTTGCCCATTCATAAAAGATGATTTTACATCCATCTGATATACTTTAACATTTTTGGAGCATGCATAGGCTAAAAGCAACCGGATTGCTTCCATTTTGGCAATTAGGGAAAATGGCTCTTCAAAGTCGATTCCTTCAATCTATGCATATCCTTTACATACCAATCTAGATTTTTGCCTTGTAACTTGTCCATATTCATTTAATTTATTCCTGAAAACCCATTTTGTGCCAATCACATTCTTATTATTTGGTCTTCGAACCAGTTCCCAAGTGTCATTTTTCTCTATTTGATCCAATTCTTCATTCATGGACTTATTCCAAAATTCATCCTTGTTGGCTTCTTCAAAACAGTTTGGTTCAATTGTAGATAAGAGTGATAAGTGTGTTTGTTCTGGTGAACAGATTTTTCTTCTAGTCTCAACTCCTGCATCTTTGTTTCCAATAATATGATCTAAAGGATGATTCTTCTGTACTCATTTGTTAGGTGTCTTTGGAGATACTTGTTAAACTTGCTCTTATGTTTCTATCATATTCTCTTCATATTCCTCTTCTACTTCATCTTCTGCTTCTTCTTCTTCAAAAATCTATTCCATTGATTTGTTTTCTTCTTCCTTTGATTCTGGTCTGCCTGTTTCATCAATTGTTACGTTGATTATTTCCATAAATTTGTTCAATCTTAGATTGTAACACTTGTATTCTTTCCTTGTACTTGAGTAACCAACAAGTACTCCTTTGTACACACGAGAGTCAAACTTTCCCATTCTGCCATCTTCTCTTTTGATGTAGCATTTGCTTCCAAAAACTCTGAAGTGCTTCACATTTGTTGGTCTTCCTTTCCATAGCTCGTAGGGAGTTTTATCAGTGTTGTTTCTGAGTATTAATCTATTTTGAATGTGAACCGTTGTATGTAATGCATGTGTCCAAAATATATCTATCAATTTGGAATCCATTAGCATTGTTCGAGCCATTTCCTGTACTGTCATGTTCTTTCTTTCAACAACTCCATTTTGTTGAGGTGTCCTAGCAAAGGAGAATTGCCTTTTTATTCCATGACTATTGCAGTAGTCCATAAATTCCTTTGAATTGATCTCTCCTCCATTATCAAATCTCAAGCATTTGATTCTTGAATCCATCTCATTTTCAACCATTTCCTTCTATATCTTGAAGTTTTCAAAAGCTTCTGACTTGTTCTTGAGAAAGAAAACTACAGTCATTCTTGTATAATCATCAACTAATAACATAAATTATCTCTCACTTTTTAATCCCTTTGTTGTAGTTGGTCCAACTAGATCAGTATGCACAATTTCCAGTGGTCTTGTTGTTGAATATTCCTTTGATTTGAACCTGATCTTTGTTTGCTTTCCTTGTTGACAATGCTTGCATAAAGTGTTGGTTGGTTTTGTGATCTAGGGCATTTCTCGGACTGCTTGTCTTTTGCTGACTTTGACAAGGTTATCAAAATGCATGTGACCCATTCTTCTGTATCATAGCCAACTTTCATCTTCCTTTCCTAGACAACACATTTCATTTCCATTTTCACTTAACACATATATGTTGTTTGAAGTTCTTGTAGTTGTACCGACCAATTTCCCTAAACCTTCTCTTCTTATCTCACACTTTTGTGAATCAAAATTAACTTTATGACCTTGGTCATGCATTTGACTCACACTTAGAAGATTATGTTTCATATCTTCTACCAGTAGAAAATTATGTGCCTTTTTATTCTTGTTCCCAATGCGAGTTGTGCCTTCTCCAATGATTTTGGCTGAATTGCCATTTCTAAAGGAGACTGATCCATTTCTTTCCTTTCACAATGTAATAAATTTGTCTCTATCACCTGTCATGTGTTTTGAACACCCATTGTCAATGTACCAACCATGTTTCTTCTACTTAGCTTGTAGAGAGACTCTGAATTCTTCATTGATATACTGATCTTTCTTTCTTATCCATGTTGTTTTTTGAGGTTCTTGTCTGTGACTGTTGTTATTTTGTTGAGGTTCTTTAGGAGGGACTGTCATTCTACAATTTTTGGCCACGTGTCCAAAATTGTTACATTTGTAACATTCCACTTCAGTGCTCAAAGATTCAAACCTGTTGTAACTTCTTCTTTGTGTTTCACTAGGTCTTCTTGAGTAACCCCTTTGTGTATGACTCTCAAAGTTGTTATTGTTCTTGTTGTTAGATCTACAATTCACATATTTATGTCCAAAATTATTACATGCATAAAATAAACCAAAAAATATAGTTTGATACCTGGGACTTGAAGATCCTATGAAAGAAGGTTGTCTTATGAATCCTTCTTCTTCTTGATGCCTATCTGTCTGTTGTTGATTCTGAAATCTGAATCTTCTCGGTGGAGGAGTGTCCCTAAAATCTTCCTTGTATATCTTCCTATCCACTTTGATTGTTTCTACATAGCTTTTTGGATTTGTTTCTTGCTCTGTAGTTTTGGATTTTGATCCCCTTTCTGTCTGATTGTATCCAAGTCTATACTTGTCAAGATGCGATTTTTGGCTGCTGATAATGCCATCCATAACTTTTGAGCTATTCTGCATATTTGTCTTTTGAATATCCTTTCTTAGTGTGAAAATCTTTGCTTCCAAGTTTCCAATGATCTTGTCCTTTTCTTCTAGTTGTTGTTTTAGTGCTTCTTCAATTCTTCTATCTTCTTCTATTTGAAGCTTCAATATTGTGATCATTTGTTCTAGTTCTCGAGTGTCCTTTTTCTTGTCTAGTTTTGCTTGCAGTTTCTTGTTTTTCTTCTTTTCTCTTCTGATAAATTCTATGGCACACATTAATTATTCTCGATAGTCAACTTCTGTCTCTTCAATTTCATCTTCAACTTCTTCATATCCTTCTCCAGAAACTTCATATTCTTCTTCAGAGTCTTCTTTGTCAGAATCTTTTACTTCCATGAATAGAACTCTTCCTGTCTCACTGTCACTGATTTCATCCTGATGATGAGATGTCTTCTTTGATGCATAATCTTTTCTTGAAATATTTCTTTGTAATTCTTTTTCCTTTATATGTGTGTTTTCCTTTTGAGTAACGTTCATCATTTCTCTTTTTCTTATGAGGACATTTGTTAGAAAAATGACCAATACCATCACAATTAAAGCAAATTAAAGGAAGCTTACCTCTGTACCTACCATTGGTTCCCTTGTTCAGTCTTTTGACGAAGTTAACCACTTCTTCATCATCTTCCAAGACGTCGTTGTTGCTGCTATATTCTTCTTGTTCCTTTTTCTTTTCCTTTGATCTCTTGGATGCTTTGAAGGCTGCCTCTTTTACATCTGGATTTTCTTGTTCAGTTCTCATTTCATATGCTGTGAAGATTCCATGCATTTCGTCCATACTTATTGAGTTCATATCTGATATTTCTTCTAGTGTTGATATCTTAGGGTTAAATCTCTTAGGAAGAGATCTTAGTACCTTTTGAACAATTACAGATTCTTCGATTTCTTCTCCCGATCATATGATTTCATTCACTGTTTCATCAAATCTTAAGAAGTAGGCTGCAATATTCTCATCTTCCTTCATTTTTAGTTTGAACTGACCTCTGTAAGTTTGAAGTTTTGCTGCTTTGACTTTTGTATCTCCTTCATAAATATTTCGAAGCTTGTCCCAAATCTCTTTCATGGATTTACAATGTGAAACTTTGGTGAATACTATTTCACTAAGACCATTCAAAAGTGAATTTGTAGCTTTGGAATTATTCTAACCAAGTTTCACTGCTTCGTCATTTGTTGGTGGAACTTCTAGTACTGTGTATCCTTCTAGAATTGATTGCCGAATTTCAAACCCTTGTTCTTGTATACATGTATTTATCCTTATTCTCCAAAAAACATACTTATGTCCATCAAAGTGTGGTATTCCATTTTTATATGCATTGGTACTCTCCATGATCTACCTTTCAGTGGTTAATTTCTGAAGCAACCTGCTTTGAAACCAATTGTTGGATTACTAAGAGGGGGGTTGAATCAGTAATAACGTAATTATAATCCTTTTTCTCCAAATAATCCAAGTGTTATATCAATGTAGAATTATTATCCAATAACGAGAAATAAGAAATGAACAATATCACACATACAAAGTACACTAGTGTTTTACGTGGAAACCCAAATCGGAAGAAAACCATAGAATGTTTTTTCTTATATGTATTGAAGAATTACATTCATTGGAAGCACCAAATTCCTTTGTTTTCCAGCTGTAATTGGAAGGAGGCTCCAACACCCTAGTTTCTTAGGCTACAACCTGAGGGAAGCTCCAACTCCCCAATTCTCTGGCTACAACAAGAAAGA